>ML845392.1:8817-36744 GCA_009831015.1 Picea engelmannii | reverse complement strand
AGCTGGGGCTATGAATCCACAAGAGACGATGGTCACTAAGGTTGATTAATGTCCTCCTTTCAGTAGTTAAACTCACAATTAATTCCAGTCCACCAACTCACTTCCCCTCAACCTACACAACCCAAGGGATGGAACCCCCCTTCACTTCTCACAGTCCCTCAAGCCTTTCCACTCCCCTCTAGGGCTTCCAACACAGGTTGGACAAGAATTCTACTTACCGGGACCTCAGGAATGTTACAGCTACAAACACAAATTCACCCAACAACAAAACATGTGCTTCCTCTGTGAATATTGAGCAACACGTCACTCCCAGGCACACAACCTCTTTCTTCATGAGATTGCAACTCCAAACAATGGCCAAACATGTCCACAACAACTACCTTCAAGATTCAACAATCAAAACTCCATTGTTGGCCAAAAAATCCATGTAAAAAACAACTCCCTCTCCAAAACCGTGAATGTGCAAATTTGCTCCCCTCCCCACATGGATTTCCTCTCTTTCTCTTGCTTTCTCGACTTGCACTCTTCTCCAAGATAATTGTACTCATCCCCCATGTTCTCAACAACTATGGGAAGTGACTCTCACACCAACCGTCTGACATGAATTCAATGATTGGGCTCTAGAACAATCAATAACTAATGGAAGGTTCATGGCAAGGATAATTTAGAGAAAAATAGGAAATGGGTTTTAGTTTAATAGATATGGGTAACTCTCCCCCTTGGACCCTTACTCTCTCTTGTGGATACTTAGCCCCCAAATCTTCGTCCGTGTCCATCTGCAGCTAGCGATACATTTTATTCATTATATTCAATTTACATCATTTACATATTACATTATTTTGTCTCTTGGCCATATATGACATTTACAATATATATCACTAGTTCGGGGTTTGAAAACATGGATGTTACAATTTCCTAGCAAGACAACAAAAATCCTCAATGGCCCAGGGGCAGAGGGTTTAGAAATTAGAAAAGAGACTGCCCAACCATAATTGGCTAGCCCTCGATTGCAAGAGGCAGCCACCCAAACAAAATTGGTTGGCCTTGAATTATAGGAGGAATCCACCGAGACAGAAGTGCCTAAGACTATCCTACCTGAGCTCCAGGAGGCGGCCACCCAGATAAAAGTTCCTGAGATTGTCCTACTTGATATCCAGGAGGCAGCCACCTAAACAAAGGTGCCTGGGATTGAGCTCCAGGAGGCAATCACCCAAGCAGATTAGGATGGACTTGAGATATAGGAAATAACAGACCAAATAGACCCCATAGTAACTAAATATGTAGGTGTTCAGAAAGATACTAGAGATATATGGGAGAATGCAAGAGAGTATAAATCGAAAGCAATGATAGAGGCATATGAACAAGGGATGATGACAGTAAAAGAACACCAACAAATTGTTAAAATCTTGAGGGAAAAATGCACAATACACTTACAAGAACATATGGATAAATGGGATCAATGGAAAAAGGAAATAGAAAAGATCCTTAAGCTGGAAAAATAGGTAGACACCTTGAAAACAAAAAAGTTCAAGCTTGGTCTGTTGATGGAGTCTGCACTCAGTAACATGGCACCTTCCCCTGTTTACAACATATTTCTGCAAGAAAGGTACTTTATGTTTAAGAGGAAAGCATTAATCACCAGTAAACCCTGTGAAATCACCTCTCCAAAGGCTTTCTTGGAAACCTACTACGAGTTTACCAATGAAGAGAAAAATTTGTTGAGTGAGTTGTACCAACATAATATTTTGTTGCACCATGATACTCTATGAAATCCCTTTCTTTTTGTAGGGTATGTTCAAATGAGAGCCTTTGCCTCTTGTCTAAACAATCATGTTGACTGGGCACTTGCTCATCATGTGAATGAGAACAATTGTCGCTGCAACTTATGGGTAAGAGGAGAATATTATAGGCCCAAAGATGTTTTGAGTGCACACTTTAGTTGGGTTAACTCCCATGTACGTGGGAACTTCATGGCTAGAATCGTGCAAGAAGCCATTGCTCATTGCAAGGTGCAAATAGATGTGTTAGCCAACGTAGCTACATAAGGATGTGCTCAAAGGGGGAAACAATCCACAAAAGAAATACAAAACATGGATCCATTTAATCCCAAGAACATGGTAGTAGCCCTAAAAAGGGTCAACAAGTGCATCAAGTGCATGGAAGCCTATGGAAATATGTGGATAGGCCTTAATTTTCACTACCTTATAGTTTGGCTACCCATATCAAAATATCAAAGGGGATACAAGATGACTGCACAGATATAATTTGTTTGCTCGGAGGAGGTTAGAAACATGAGAGGGTACTTCCATGACGATGAGAAAGGAGGTATCATCTACAATATCTACAATCTCCATGGGCAATGCGATGATTTCAACTCAGACTGATTATCTAGTTCTACGAGGACATGTAACACTTTCACCTTGGGGGAGATGATGGGTGCCCAAAATGGCATCCTTTGTGCACCTCCCTATAACCTTTTTGATCACCTTTTTCCCACTTTCACACTTTTTTATCACTTACCCTGTTCACCAGCATGCATTTTTGGACTAAGGTATAACTATGTCATTTCAATGATCGTTCTTACATATTTAGGACATAATTTACTCCTTTTTCATGCTAACTGGTGGAATGTACATAGAACACTTTACACAGGCATACAAGTACTCTGGAGGCGTTGGGATCAGTTGTTGCAACACCTCCTGCGACCATGCTGCAAGACTATGTGTTACTGCAACACCTCTTGCGCACATACTATAAAACTTCATGTTGTTGCATATGGGTAACTCTCCCCCTTATACCCCTACCCTCTCTTGTGGATACTTAGCCCCCAAATCTTCGTCCATGTAAATCTGCAACTAGCGATACAGTTTATTCATTATATTCAATTTACATCATTTACAGATTACATCGCTTTGGCTCTTGGCCATATGCTATATTCACAATATACATCACTTGGATCTTGGCCATATATGACATTTACAATATATATCGCTAGTTCGAGGTTTGAAAATAGGGATGTTACAATTTCCTAACACAAACAACAAAAAACCTCGATGGCCCGGGGGCAGAGGATTTAGAAATTAGAAAAGAGACTGCCCAACTAGAATTGACTAGCCCTCGATTGCAAGAGGCAACCACCCAGACATAATTGGATGGCCTTGAATTGTAGGAGGTAGCCACCGAGACATAAGTTCCTGGGACTATCCTACCCGAGCTCCAGGAGGCAACCAACTATATAGAAGTGCCTGAGACTATCCTACTTGATCTCCAGGAGCCAGGCACCTAGACAAAGGTGCCTGGGACTGAGCTCTAGAAGGCAGCCACCCAAGCAGATTGGGACGGGCTTGAGCTACAGGAAGTAGTGGACCAAACAAACCCCATGGTAACTAAAGATGTAGGTGTTCAAGTAGATATTAGAGATATATGGGAGAATGCCAGAGAGGATAAATTGAAAACAATGATAGAGGCATATGAACAAGGGACGATGGTAGTAAAAGAACACCAACATATTGTTAAAATCTCGAGGGAAAGATGGACAATACACTTACAAGACCATATGGATAAATGGGATCATTGGAAAAAGGAAACAAAAAATATCCTCAAGCTAGAAAAAGAGGTAGACACCCTGAAAACAAAAAAGATCAAGCTTGGTCTGTTGATGGAGTCTGCACTTAGTCGCAGGGTAACTTCCCTTGTTTACAACCTATTTTTGCAAGAAAGGTACTTTATGTTTCATAGGAAAGCATTAATCACCAGTAAACCCTATGAAATCACCTCTCCAAAGACTTTCTTGGAAGCCTAGTATGAGTGTACCAATGAAGAATTTTTTTGTGTGTGTGAGTTGTACCAACACAATATTTTTTTGCACCATGACACTCTATGGAATCCCAATCTTTTTGTAGGGGATGTTCAGCTGAGAGTCTTTGCAACAACTTATGGGTAAGAGGAGAAGATTAGAAGCCCAAAGATGTTTTGAGTGCACACTTTAGTTGGGTTAACTCCCATGTACATGGAAACTTCATGGCTAGCACCGAGCAAGAAGCCATTGCTCATTGCAAGGTGCAGATAGATGTGTTAGCCTTGATAGCTACACAAAGATGTGCTCAAAGGTGGAAACAATCCAAAAAGGAAATACAAAACAATGATCCATTTAATCTTGAGAACATGGAAGTAGCCCTAAAAAGGGTCAACAAGTGCATCAAGTGCATGGAAGCCTATGGAAATACGTGGATATGCCTTGATTTTCATTACCCTATAGTTTGGCTACCCACTTCAAAATATCAAAGGGAATAGAAGATGACTGCATAGATGGAAGCTGCTTGCTCGAAGGAGGTTAGAAACATGAGAGGATACTTCCATGCTGATGAGAAAGGAGGTACCAACTACAATATCTACAATATCCATGGGCAATGTGATGACTTCGACTCAGACTGATTATCTAGTTCCACGAGGACATACAACACTTTCACCTGAGGGGAGATGACGGGCATCCAAAATGGCATCCTTTGTGCACCTCCCTATGACCTTTTTTATCACCCTTTTCCACTTTCACACCTTTCCATCACTTATCCTATTCACTAACATTCATTTTTGGACCAAGGTATAACTATGTCATTTCAATGATCATTATTACATATTTAGGACATAATCTACTCTTTTTTCATGCTAACTGGTGAAATGCACATAGAATGCTTTACACATGCATATAGGTACTTTGGAGGCGTTGTTGCAACATCACTTGCGACCATGCTGCAAGACTCTATGTTGCTGCAACACCTCTTGCACACGTACTATAAAGCTTCATATTGTTGCAACACCTCCAACATGCGGTGAAGGCATGACCATGCTGCAACAGTTGGATAGCTCGGAAGCGGTCAAACTTCATGACAATAGTTGGATTGACCGAGTAAGGATAAGGATGGACAAATGGTCGACATACCCAACAACAACAATAAAGAGATCAAACCATTGACCAACAAAGAAGGAAAAAGACAAAGAACAACCAAAAATCAATTTCTTGTTTAGTCAGTTGAGTCGACCGTAGATATTTTAGATTTTCTATTGTAACCAATCGAGGAACAACCGAGATTCTTAAGGCTACCCCTCGATATCATGAGCAAAATAAGGAATGTAGTATATGCATAAATCATCCTCCATTCGAGCATGAAGGGAGGAGGGAGATATATAGAAAAACATAGAATAGAGAACATACATCTCGTACTTTCTTTTCTGCAATTTAATACAAAGTTCTTGCTCTTGTTTGAAGTGTGGAATGTGTTAATTTGAGTATTTAAGCGTCCTATTGCATTCTTAGACTAGTACCCCGTCTAAGGAGGTAGGACCCCCTCCTTATCTCGGTAATGTTTGTATCTTTTATACTTTGTAGAAGCAGTTGTAGCATCATTTGTATCTTCTCATTTATGTCCAACAATTCCTATTTAACATCTTGTTGTAACTCATTACTAACATTGCAAGGTGTTGTCTTTTGGTTTGTGAGTGAATAGTTGTACCATCTTTTCCATGTTTTCATTTATTTCCAACAATTCCTCGTTTTAACTTTGTTGTAATTCTTATATTTTCCTTACTTAGATTCGGGCCGCTGTAACACTTGTTGTTGCAACTCTGCATCACAACCTCTAGCTTTCAAGTGAACAATTGTGTGGTTTATAGATTGAGATGGTTTATCCCCTTTGTTTGCAAGCACGGTGTGATTTGATTATTATAGTTTGAGGTTTGCTACATCTTGGTACATAAAGTTGTAATACATATGTCACATTAATCAAGATCATCTCAATACTTAAACAAGTCACCTTTACTTTTCCTACAAGAGTGATTTACTCTTCCCACAAGTGTGATTTATTTTTCTGCAAGTGTGATTTACTTTTTTGCAAGTGTGATTTGATTTCCTACACGAGTGATTTACTTTTTCGCAAGTGTGTCGTTTACTTTTCAACAACTATGTGTTTTCATTTCTGCAAGTGTGGATTTGATATAGTTTAATTCGGTGACTTGCTAAAACATCTCGATATCTTACCTTGTGACATTCATTTGAAAAGTACTACAACTTATTGGAAATTACAACATTATACTTGCATATATGGTGCACGACAATTTGTAAGTTCAATACAACGTTAGATTGATATTTAAATGCACAACTCTTCAATTGCTTACTAAATTAATTAGGAAGTAATTGAAAAGTCCATCAATACTTACTAGTAGTTCTTATCTCTTTGGATTTTCTTTCAATAACCCGTACTTGACATACAATATGGATTTTTGTCTTTTCTTTCTTATTTCTTATGCTATAGAAGACATAGAAGCCCCTAGCCTACCATTCCAATCTTCCACAAAACTACCATGCTTCGTAACATGGTTGTTATAGGAAGAAGAAAGGTCCTAAATACTTGCCTAAATGGATGCTTGCCAATAAATATAAATAATTGATATAAATAAATAATGCAAAGGGGGGGAGGGGCCATAAACCAAGGTGTAAGTGTTATTTTTTACATGATGGATATTGTCGGCCTCTAGCTTGACTAATCTTTCACTCACTTACCTTGTGGAGGGATTTGCCTGTGTCTCTTCCCCTCAAACACCGATCCAAGGATAACTGACCAATGTTTCACTTAGGGGAGGACCTTATATTTCTTCCCTCAAAGTAAGATCAAATGATTCATTTTGGAGGGATTTACAAGGTATTGGTAATTGGAGATAGATAGAGAGGTGACCAAATTAGGGTGGCGAGGGGTGAAGCAATATAAGGGTAAATAACCATCACCAAAGAGAAGTATTGGTCCATGAAGTAATTGAAGTCAAGGCCCCTGTCATATAAACATCACCATGAGGCTTGAGGTAAATGACCAACCACTACCAAATAGATAGATATTGGGCCATGGAGGTGTAATAGATTGGAGACAAAGCCTGATATGTATGAGAGTATAAAGCCAAGTTCTAAAGTTAGAAGCCAGGGTATGAATAATACATCCTATTTCTAGACAAAAGTACCAACTCAAGATTCAAGATTCGACAAAATAAGAAACTCAGTAAATGGACCCCATCAATACAACACTCGGTAAGAACACCTATTTCAAAATAATGACTCTTTCCTTTCTAATAAAGCACCTTCTAATTTTAAGAAGTGTTATGTTAATGAACATAAATATTGAAAAGCATACTGAACATTGAGTGGTAATTTGAAACTACTTGCCATGGATTGATAATAATAGAAAGTCACTTGTAAGATCAAATGAATGTGTGTAAATTCAAAATATCAAAAGTCACATCGAGACCACTAACTCGTCTCACAATCATGCATCTTAAGAACAATATGAATCTTACATTAAACATTTACCCTCGTAGTCTTGAAAATGCAACCTAAAGTAAGTATAAAATATATTATCCAAAACTAGAATGAAGAGAGGAGAGAATTCTCAAAAAACAAAATTGTCAAGACAAAAGTGTGAAGAATAGACTCAATGCATTTGATGAGTTTGATCTCTATGGGGAATCCAATGGCGAGATAATTTGATGTTACTAAACGTTGTGTGCATCATGAGTATGATGATTAGAGTGTTGAGGACCTTTTATTTATTAAGACATATATTCAATTATACACATTTATAGCTTTAAAATGCTATTCTACTTGGTAGCTCAAGTACCGAGAATCGATATAAGATACTTGACATTGACACTAACATTTGAGACCATGAAATAAATATGGGATCTCCTTGAGTTGAACACAACTATGACATTTTTCTTATAATTGGAAAATAAGGTTTTAATTAATTTTTGGTCAATTAGGCTTTGATTCATTGATGAAGTTGTCAAAGTGTTAAGCCAACCAACAAGGTCTCGCTCTTAGTGTAGTCTATCCCACCTAATTGCAGTGTCCAACTAGGAATGAAACTAGGGTCAAACAATCTCCAAAATATTTTTGTAGAATCGATACTCCTTAGACTTTGATCCTAAGTTGGAGGTCCCACTCTTAATGTAGTCTACCCCACCTAATTGCAGTGTCCAACTAGGAATGAGGCTAGGGTCGGGCAATCTCCAAAAGATTTTTGTAGAATTGATACTACTTAGACTTTGATCCTAAGTTAGAGGTCCCGCTCTTAATGTAGTCTACCCCACCTAATTGCATTGTCCAACTAGGAATGAGGCTAGGGTCGGGCAATCTCCAAAATATTTTTGTAGAATTGATACTCCTTAGACTTTGATCCCAAGTTAGAGGAAGGTTGTGTTATGCAATGTAACCCCACACCATGGGGCATATTACTTGAAGCAACTTACAAAGATAAAGTCATAATTTTACTTCATCATAAAAAGTTTGCATTTTAAGTCAAGTTGTGTAGACTCCTTGTGCTATAGTTTTTTTTTTTTTTTTTTTTTTTAGAAGAAAAATAGCTCAAATTATATTGAAATAATTTTTTTACATCGACATCACAACATATACAAGATAGACTGATTCTAAATACCCACCTTCGCTTTCCAAAATCTAAAGAATAACAAAAACTTATCCGACAATTAGACTCTCAGGACTATAAGTAAAGAAAAAATAAAAACTACATCCGAATCCAAGTCAAAGAAACTCGAAACAAAGATACAAGCAACATGAACAGTCAAATCCAACAAAGGACCATTCCTCACTAATTCATAATTTTATTAAAGAAATAGGAGGCCCTTCCCTTTAGCCATCCCAAGTAAAAAATAACAATCTCCCTTTTGGCGATTCGAGAGCTCTCTTTGACAAGTTATCAACCTCTTCATTAGATTCTCTGAAAATGTGCTGAAATAAGGTGACTTGGAAATTTCCTTCAAGGGTTTGTATTCTGCATTTCCATCCTTCGATTTTGGTGGCAAGAAGATTTCCCTTTCGTTGCATCCACTCGACAACAACCTTGGAGTCCCCCAACATCTGAAGAAGATGAATATCCAGATGTTTTGCCAAAAAAAGAGTTGCCCACACACCAATTAACTCAACCTTTGTATTGGATCCTGCTCCGCAATTAAAGATCCACCTTATATCTGGGTCAGAAAGTCTTTTTATAGATCCCCCTGCACCGCAAGTTGCTCCCTCGTTTATGGATGCCTCATCGAAGAATGCCATCGTGTATCCATCCAATCGGGCGAACGAACTTAACCTTAAGGAAGGTTGTCTACGATCCATAAAAAATAAGGTGGGAAAATTAATGATTAGAAAATGTAATCAATGGTTGAAGGTTGAAGTTAAAAGGGTTGCATATGGCTAGAAGTTGAATAATTCCTAGTTGTCAATTTTTTACATAACCATAAAAGTAAGGCGTGTCACATGCTAGTAAACTTCAAACTCTAGAATACAAAGACTTTGGTCACAATTACAAACTTTAGATACTTAACTTGCTTCACATATAGGGCTCTTGGTGCCTATTTTAATACAAGAGAAGCATTTTCTAAATCGTCACTTTACAAGGTTAAAAATTGAAAAATTGATTAGCTCCCTACACTGCCCTCCAATTTTTTTTCTTCGCGAAAGCTTCTCTCAAGTTTTAGTAGATTTTATATTATATGTCATTTTTTTTCAAAATTTACATAAATTTTCATTTAGGTAAATAACGAACCATAGTATTTTGGTTTGTGTGAAAAAGGCATAGATGTTTGCTTTTGTATCCTTGCAATATTTTTTCCACTTA
This sequence comes from Picea engelmannii, assembly GCA_009831015.1. NCBI lineage: Eukaryota > Viridiplantae > Streptophyta > Pinopsida > Pinales > Pinaceae > Picea > Picea engelmannii. Next base: position 27,076 of record ML845392.1, on the reverse strand, counting down.
TAAAGCTTAACGGATAGTAAGCCATTTTAACTTTTGTATTGTAAAGATTTATATATGTGATATTGTGTCATATATGCATTTTGGTCAGGGATAATTTTAATGATGGAAATTTATCTCAAAATGTAGAAACCTTGGTGAATATTACTAGTCCTTAATATGTAAACTATAAAATGTTTGACGATATTTTTGTAAAAATATTCAAATTTCTAAGGATTTTATATATTTTTTATAAAATTTGGGCTATTTCTAAGATAAAATAATTTTATTCTATAGAATTAGGGCGAATCACTTTTAGAAAAAATGGAAATTGGATTTTTTTTTTTTTTGGAAAAAGCATTTAGCCCATGGACGATATATAACCCCTAAAATTTTCCTTTTTTTGACTTGGGTGCGAAGCCAAGTGAATTATGTATAAATAAATAATAATGGTGTAAAATGTGTAGATATATTTGTAAAGAACCATAGTCGGAGCCTAAGGTCCCACTAGAATGCGATAGATACATAGTCATTTTACACATTTCCCAAGTTTGTATAAAATGTCTATATATATTTGTAAAGAACCATAGTTAAAATCCAAGGTCCCACTAGTACTTAGTCATTTTACATCCCCTGAGTTTAAACATTAACATAAAGTGACTATGATGTAAAGATATAAAATAAAATATAAATTACATAAGGTATTGGTTTGGTTTGGAATTAGAGGGGTTATGATGTAATGGGAGGATAAAGGGATGAGAAAAACATGATTATTAGACCTTACCACTTGTCAAATTGAGAACTCTCCTTTTTAAATTTAAAGATGGATATGCCTTCTAGAATAATCATGCCACCTCACTTTTTCCATGCATGCTTTCATATAAAGCTTGAATTTTGAATTTCCTTTTCCTTCTTGTCATTTTTTTGGGCTTCCTTTGGTCATGCTTATCCACAATTTTTGTCTATTGTGCCATAATGCTAGTTTTGTTGTTGGAATGTCATAATTAATCTCTCTTTAAGAGCAATTGTAGGTGAGAAGTTGTTGTAATAAGCACATGAGCTTGAGAGGATTGCTACGAGTAACATTAACCAATGCTGAGTTATTGGTCATTTTGCGCTAATATTATGCTTAAAATTAGTCAATAGGAAATATATTGTTAGGTTTTTTAGTTGAACAATGTGCTATTGTTCATATTGCATCATGTGATACTATTTTGGTTGGATTTGTGATAGATTATTAGTATATACACATTTTTCCTAATTGTCTCATAATCTAACTTTGGGGCCATATTTGTAGTGGATACCTACATCTGAGAGGAAAATTACATACATGTAGTGATTTCCACATATACATATTTGGTTGGAGGATAAGTATTTTCACAATCATTTGTATTTTGTTGTTAACTTTTGTACGTGCTTATGAACAATGTGTTTAAATGGAGGAATCATATGGTGGAATCTAAATGCAATGTTTACGAATGAATCTTGTTAGATTTGCTTATATGTTATGCGTTGAATAAGATTCATTGCATCCTAAATAAATATACCATGTATGTTTTTTTAGTTTCCCACTTAGTTTTGCATATGAATTTGTTTATAAGTTGTTGGAAGCTTTGGGTAGAATAACTGCGGGGATTATAGATTGGGATCAAAGGAATTCTTTTTTTATCAAGTGGGCACCTTGTTTTCCAAAGACGCTAGGCGAACATGCCATAATATGTTCAATGAAAAAATTATAGATACACACACCCCCAATAAAGTAACAATGTGTTGCAGTTGGTCCACTACTATCACTAGAGATCCATTGCCACAACAATGACATCTTCTAATATCAATAAAGAGTACATATAAAATACATGCTTTCAACCATGTCAATAACATTAACTCAAGCTTTTGAGTTTATTGTGATGCTATGGAAAATACTCTAAAAAAACAAAGGCCATTTCCCTTTAAAGTAAGATACACCCATTATGTCAATGTTGAAATTGTTTATGGCCATGGAAAAATTCTCTTCCCTTTCTTTCTTATGACTCTTAGGAAAGGAGTGAAAGATAGTTTATAATCGTAGGAACTGTTCCAAGACATTGCAAGATAGACATATTTCACTAATACTATTTATGTTACTACAAATGCATGCACATAAACTACACGAGAGAGGGAGAGGAAAGTTGCACAAGCAAGCATAAGAATCTTACAACCAATTAAGCATTGTGTTAGAAAGGGGGGACTACTTATGTGGACCAATCCTCACAATCAATGTTTGATAAGAGGGAAGGATATTTTAGATTCATAGGAGCTATTCCAAGACCCCACAAGATAGATGTATATAATCGTTATACACACATAGGCCACACATAACCAATGTGGGATAGGAGAGAAGGAGATTCTGTAGTCATAGAAGCTATTCTAAGATGCCACAAGATAGATGTATCCAACCATTATTCTTCTTCTTATCAGACACACACACAAATAGGCCATGCAAAGGAAGGAGGACAACGCTGAGAGAAAGCATAATCACCCCACAACTAATCAACCATTATGTTAGTAAGGGGGCCAATACCTCCGTGGAAACCCTGGTTGACATTATGAATGTGATATATTAATGATTATATGCACACGCGAACCAATTCTCACAACTAATGTGGGATAATAGAGGATGACATTTTCTAGTCACAAAAACTATTCCAAGATGCCATAAGACATTTATTTTCTCAAGGAAAACCTTGTGGGAAAATCTTGGGCACTTCCTTGCATTTCGTGGATGTGTAAACTCGTTGACGCTAATTATGGTGCTCGATCAAGTAGAGACATCGAGTGAGGCACACAAAAAAGATAACCAACATAAGAACCAACACTGCGGCCTTTTGTATGAAGCTCAAAACCCTCAACCACTCAAACTAGTCCACTAAGCTTAGACGCCACATAATATACATATGCCACTATTAATCTCCCATTATTACATATACATATGTCGAGTATATGTAATTTCCCATTATTACATATACATATGTTGAGTATATGTCACTTTCAATATCCCTATTATTACATATACACATGCCCATATGGGAAGGAGGAAAAGACCAACTACACATGGGAAGGAGGAAAAGACCAAGCAAACCAGCATAATCACTCACAACTATTATGTTAGATATGTCTCCTTCTCGTGCGTGGCAGCAAAGGATTTAAAACGTAAGTGTAAAGACGACCAACAGACAAAGTCGAGCCTCATATAAACACAACTAACAAGCAAATCCACACAATCAATTTGAAAAATAGGGTTTGTTACTTGTTTTATCCAACATCCGATCCTAAGCTCAGTATCGATGTGGAACGAAATCCATTTTGAAAATTGCAAAAAGGGCTCAACAGTACAGTAGGCTTGGTGGGTGCTCAACAGTTGTAGGCGGGTGATTAATTGCAGATACAGAAGGAGATTGAATAGCGAATGCAATGAGTGAAGCTCTGGATCTCTCGCCCATGGATACGCCCGAGTCGCCTGCTTCCGGATACAGTACATCGCCCTCTCGCTCTCCCAAGCGGGACGGCTTGATATATGAACCCTCAGGTAAGCGAGCAATCTCCTTGCCCTAATTTTTATGTTTTGATATCTGCTTTTGGCTACTTCTTTAGCGGGCCTTAGGCTATTGCCAATCAATGAGACCATGGCCCAAAGGTGGATTGTCCTGCGGCTGCTGCTCGGCCATAGGAAATTTGGATTTTATCTGGGTTTATCTTAGCTAATTTTTCCAACCCTGAAAATGCTAGGGTTTAGATGCCAAACTAGGGTTTTATTCAGTATTTGTTTGTTGAAGCTCTAGTCCATTTAGTGTCCTGCCCATGTGACCAGAGCTTCTATTTAGCACTTGCAATTTTGGTCACATGAGGGATTTTCCGAGTCACAGGCGACCACTGATTGCCTTCTGGGAACATTTTTTGAGTTCATTATTGTTCTTAGTTAATACTTGCTTCCTTTCTCTAACATTTATGCATTTTTTTGGTTCAGAGGATGGGAGCAAGACATCCTCCTGTCTCAGGTTGCTGGTATCAAATGCAGCAGCGGGATCGGTTATTGGGAAGGGTGGTGCTACTGTTAGTGATTTTCAGACACAATCAGGGGCTAGGATTCAGCTCTCACGTAATCACGAGTTTTTTCCTGGAACAACTGATAGGATAATATTAGTGACGGGATCCATAAACGAAATACTTACTGCGGCTAATCTCATTCTCCAGAAACTGCTGAGCGAGGTAGCATTGCCAAAACTCATGTGTTTTTGTGGTTTTGTATTTGCAAATAGGTAATCTGATGATGTGTCATGTCTATGCATTTCCTTTTTATAGTATAACAGTATAACTACTTGGGCCTTTAAGGTTTTTGCCCTCGTACACGGCAACCATAAAACAAAATCAACCGCATGGGTCATTGATGCACATACTTGCATTTTTGGAACAGGCTGAAGATAACAATGACGTGGATGAGAAGACAAGTCAAGTTAGACTTGTTCTTCCAAATTCCGTATGTGGTGGCATAATTGGCAAGGGAGGAGCTACAATAAAGTATGTCCTTTCCTCTAATGCTATAGAGTATGTTATTCAGGTATTTGTAAATGTAACATGCTTGTTCCTGGTTGACAAAGACTTGTCAAAATGATATTCTGTTCATGTTCTACATTTAATTGTTTTCTGCTCACGAATCTTAAAATTCAGTTGTGTTCATACTTTCTGTTTAAGACGTAAAGTACAACTGTAGTTTCTTTATGTAAGTTTGATCCATTTGTAATTAATTCCATTACTATTCAGTGCTAACTTAAACATAGCTAGTATTTCTTAATGCCCTATTTAGTTTTGATAAAATTACGGTCCAATGTAGAAGCATGGTCTGTGCATGTGTTGGATATTATTTGAAGTTTTTATGGCTTGTTAGACGAGTTTAACTATTGTTTCTTTTGCTCCTAGTTTGGTAAATAACATCTAAGTTCTAACTAAAGGGAAAATAATATGAATATATTAAATGTAGAATTGCTAGCATTCCATTCAAACATAAATCAATAGAAGGGGCAGCATGAGGGGCCTAAAAGAAATGAAATGACAATATGGGTTATCTTGGGTTTGTTTGCACACAATATCTAGTATTGGTATATACTATATAGCTATATACTTACGGCTGCCCTATCTGATTTTTATTGTCTTCTACCCTCAATTTTGGGGCTGAAAAGAAAGGAACTCCTTATATCTAATATTGGTATATAGCTATACATGTACTGCAGCCCTATCTAATTTTTCCAATAAAAAAACTTTAGCACTAATTTTTGAACTAGAAATAAGGGCTTCCCCATCTTTATTTCTCCTTTGCAGTGGTGCTCCAAATTGTTTGGTCCACTTGTTATGCTATTTATTTGGTTGATTTCTTCACGATTATTAATTTTATTGAGTGGTTGCATTCATATTTGTCCTTTGTCAATATTTAACCACACCACTACTCTTTGACCAACTAGATTATGCATCTCTCTTACTAAGTAGTTTGACAACTTTAAAATTGTAATTCTTGCTAGACTATTGTTTGCATGTTTCAACACCCTTACTATTTTGTGCCAAATGTTGATTGGAAAGCTTCAAGTAATCTTTCGACTTAAGAAGGTCATACAACCTATTTGTATCCATGTTTTTTAGGCAATATATTAACTCGGGAATCAAAGTTCACAATTGTTGTAGGCACAAAATACCAATGGTTCTTGAGGATTCGTTACTTGCATTATGGGGATTGGGACAAACATGGTGGTGTCCTTTTCTATCCTTGATATGTAGAAGATGACATGTTGATGTCCCTATGATGTTTCATATTGCTTTCAAGTTGCAACTATCATAAGCTCTTTGTGGGGACAAAGCATCCCCCAATCCCTCATAGGATGCCCAAGTGTCCCCTATGAGGTCTAACAACCCCCCAAAAGGCTAAAGACAAGTGAGGACTACATGTGGAGCAATGACAATTTTTATGCTTGGGTAAATAAAAGTAAGGGTAATTACAAGTGGGGACTTGATGAGGAGGTAAAAAAGTTTTTGTTGGATAATCGCTCAAGAAGAAGTGTTTGTAGCTTTGTGATAACAAGTCTATTAGGCGTTGATGGTAGGTTTCTTGTTTGAAATGGGATCACATGCTTTAGGGCTTACCATTGGAGCAATGCTAATACAAGGGGAATCCATTGCGGATTAATTAAAAACTATTTCTAGTGTGGTAGTCAACTACCCAACTTTCGGAAAATGGTTGTATGCAATTCCCTAAGTGAATCATTGGATATACTATCATTGTAAAGAGACAATAATTTCTATAGAACCAAATGTAGTTGGAGTGGAGCAAGCACTTCAATTGGATGGAATTCCTGCAATATTTTCCTCTGAAGAAAGATATGTAGAAACACACTGTGAGTTTCCTCTTAAGAACACCTTTCTTATTAATTGTGCCAATGAAGTTGAGTCTATTTGTACATGAGGTGTATGAGGAAATTCTAAGCAACAATTTTGGACTTTGGCCTAGGTAAAGAAGTCCTGCAAGGATTATAGGAGAACTTGTAGACTAAAGCATCTAATGACTATACTCTTTAAGAAGGATTGTTGTATAGGCTTGACAAATTTTTTGTTTTGAAAAGAGAACCAAAGATCAAGTTGATGTAGTGAGCTCACAACTCTAAGGTATTAGGACATTTCAAAAGGAACAAAAGCTTGGTCAACTTACAATGCTACGTGTTTTGGTCGAGAATGCAAGGGAATGCAAAAAGTTTGTCAAAAGATGCACACTATGTTGGATATCTAGGTCGACTTATTGGAAGTTGGGTCTATATACACCCTTTTGAAGTCTCTGCAAACCCTTGGAAAAGCACCTCTATGGATTTGTTGGGGGGATTGTTGAAAACTAGTCATGCATATGGCTATGTAATGGTTGTTGTTGACAGGCTCAATAAAAGATGATGGGAACCATTAAACTTAGTGGGGAGGGATTAGATTTGATTACAATTTTTGTGTTGAATTTTACCAAAACTCAGTCTCCTTGGGCAATCAATTAGTCACAAATTATGAAATATTAAACTATCAAACAAGGGTTTGCATATTAATAGAACATTGTAAGCTTATGGTTTAGTGTCCAACAAAGATCCCTAAGAGCACTTTCCCAAGATTCACATAGCCAAGCATTTTCAGAAAGGCAACAACTGCAAAGATTAATTTCAAATTTGCGACTCGATTGCAATGCTTGCCTACATGGAGACTCATAGGCATCCACTTATTATTGTAGCCACAAGTGACCTAGTTGTGAAGTGGAATTTTGGAAGGTCTAACAAGGTAAGAAAAGACAAAATATAGAGTGCCAAGGAATATGAATTGGTAGAGTAGTTGAACCATACAAGGGAAGGTGAAAGGCCAACTTATAAAATATGATACAACAATTACTTTAAGAAAAAAGGGTCATTTGAGATATTATATCCCATGAACATCCATTTTTTGCATTTTGTAATTCTATATAAATATAGGTATAGATGTAGGGGATGTAGTTAGGGACTTTTGACTATCGGGTTTATCACTTCACTCTGTAAGCATGTTGTTAGTGGCTTGTGAACCTAGTAGAGCAAGATGGAGAGATAGATCTTAGCGCATGGGGTAAGGATCTAAGGTTGATGCAATATGTATTTTTATTAATGAAACACTATGTTCTTATTTTGGTAATTTGGACAAATGTGTCAATGTGATTTAATCTTTTTTTTTGTATGATTGGGTGAGCATAAGTTAAGCAAATGTTTGTTGACGCATTTGGAGTGAATGATGACATACCTTTGTGTTAGTTGCATAGAGGCTACTCAAATTCCTACCAACCTAGAGGAAAAGTCAAATCCCATAGTCTAAGTAGGTGAAACCAATAATTACAACCAAAGATGGCAAGGCATGTGGCTAGATGAACATCTTGAGAGTGATTCAAAGGACATCAACCCTTAAAAGAGAAGGATTGTTGTCAAGTGAGTGAGTGGGCAATAACCAACTTGATCTATCAATCCACTCTAGATGATATGTTATACAATTTGTTGAAAGATTCATGAACCTCGATATGAGTACTTGATTTGGCAATTCAAGCCGTCTTGATATTGGTTGGAGCTCAAGCATGATTGAAATAAATCTTTAAGTACCATAGGATCTATAGATAAATTTGGCATTAGAGCAAATGATATATAGCTAATAAAATCGGAATTAGAGCTCCCAAGGTGCCCAAGTTTAGAGCAAGCCTTGTATTAAAGCTCTATAATAGGGCCTTACATTTAAATTCTCCTTATGTGTTGTGGTTAACAACTTATCGAGAATTAAAGGGGATAAATTATGTTCAGTTTAAATTATTCCCCTCCCCAAACTATATAATTCTTCTATTTTGTTCATTCTTGTTGCCTCCCCCGCATTCTATTTGGTCATGATAGTCCCATAGGTTAATAAGTTGACCATGTTACTAGGGTCGCTGAGCATTTAGAGAAATAAGGGAGAGAAGGCATAACTACTCACCCTAGCTTGTAGAGTGAAATGACAAATTTTCAATTATGTCCCTTGCATCTGATCATCCTAGAGGCTTAACTTGCTAGTCTTGGTTGAGCACCAACCTCTAAATACCACGATATCCTGTCGCTTGATGCTGGGCTCCTTCCTACTATGGCTTGATGAATATATCTCCGTGGTCATGCTTGGGCCAAGGGCCATGTTTATATCTCAATGTTATATAAACTATTTATATTTTTGTTTAGCCTTAATGGTTGTTGATTGGACTTATGGGCGTTGTTGGAAATTAAACAACTAGATTTGAGTTTAGGTGGTACTTGTGGTAGTGGTGTTTGTGGCCCACCTTTTTTTGGTATTATATATTATTTGTGTACATATATTGTTCATGTTAATGTTACACGGGTATGCATACCCACACCTCGAGTATATGCTTTGGACGAGAATGGTGTTTTGGAGATGTGGGGCATGTCACAAGTACTTCCTATCCATACCCAAAATAGGTGGGTACTGGGTATGTAGGGTACATGAGGGGGGTATGTAGTTGTACCCACCCCTTATTCTCACATCCTAGGTTTTTGCACATACACCTAGAGTTGAGGGATGTCCACGCATGGGACCAACACACCGAAACAAATAAAGAAAATAAAAAAACTTAACATAATCTCCCCAACCCTTTCCTACTACGTTCCACCAATCCTCCTAACATCTATTAAACCCTTACAAAATCCAAATTGATTCATATTTGCAGTTTGTTTTAGTGTTATTGGTGCTGTTGGGATTTGCTTTGGAGCCAAATTATGAATTATGATGTTATCATGTTATTACTGTCCTGGTTTTCATTGATCAAACTTCAATGTTCAATCACAATATTTAGTTTAAAACTTGAAATTATAACTATTAGCATATAGTTGCACTGAAAGGCACTAGATCTACAGCCTAGTATGATAGAGATGTTGTCACGCACATGGGTAACACCCATGTCATCATATGTCAGGTACAAAAAAATAAACTCTTTGTTATTGGATTTGCGGGGTCTAGGTGTTGGATTTGCGAATCCACAATTTTGAACTGGATTCAGATCTACCAACACAACAGATCTAGAATTTTTGAAAACGAATCCCATGCAATGGAGGTGTATTCAACAAAATGGAGGTAGATCCCGTGGAATAGGAGGCAGTTTCGGTGATGAGCAATCCCACCTTGCACGGATCCCAAGCAAAACTTTTAGGTTTTTTGTTTTTTAGGTTTTTGATAATTGTCTAAATCCTAAGGCACGTACCCCCACTATAATAATTCCCCCTACTCCACTTCCAAGTTTGTGGCACCAAGCACTTGTTCCAAGAATCCTTTCTTCATAAAGTTCTACTCCCACTTTGGTGCTACTGTTTCAAAATAACCCAAAGGAAAGTCTTCCAAAAGCTTTACTTGGTTTGCGTAGTCATGAAAAAACAAAGAAGACTCACCAATTTTGTGTGGAACAATTCATCCAAGATGCTTACTGTGCCCAAGGCACAAATCTACTTCGTCACTACATTGTCTTCAAGTCACTCAACAATCCATGTGCCAAACTCGTCCCAAAACCTTCTAGTCTGCACAAGTCTATCAAGACGCAGTGAAGAGTGCCCAAACAATGTTGAAAACAACTTGGTTCACTCCACACAATTACTTCCTTTTGAAACGTGGTGAAGAGCACCCAAGTTAGCATTCATACTAGCTTCCTTCGGAAAGTGGTGAAGAGTATGCTATGATACCAACTTTCCTGTAAAGAGCACCCAAGTTTGCTTTGGTACTAGCTTTCCTTCAGAAAGTGGTGAATAGTATGCTATAATACCAACTTTCCATCAAAAAGTCGTAAAGAATATGCTTTGATACCAATTGTCACGGTCCCATTGGTTGTCATAATTTTTCTTTGCAAACTTGTGGTTGTCCCAAGTTCGTTTCAACACTTGAGGTTGTGCGGCATTGCCTTGCCTTGGTTAGCCTACGCCTACTACAATCAGACTTGGTCTCTTCACTTAATGTCTGCCCATAACTATGCTTTAAGCGACAATATGTTAGATTGCAACCAAGTTCATCTAAACCGAGTTCAACCAACACTAGGCTCACCTCCAATTGTGGCCTTGAAGCATCCCGACAACACTTAGCCAAACATGCATTGCAAGGAACAATAATGTCCAACACATGAAGGATCCACAACATAGATGTATAGGTGGCACCCAAGATAGTTGCCTGGAGTTTATTAGTATAAAGAATATTACAACAGATACAACAAGGGAGTGCGGCCTCTTGCTAGCAACTGTATTACATGTGTACAATAAATCCAAGGCAATCTAGCTTCTGCCTACTGCTTAATAGACTTGCACAACCCAACCCTTGAAGCATCAATGGATCTTCCTCTTTCAACTCCCTTTCCTCTCTTACCACAATCTCAATCTAGCTCTGTCATGCCATAGACAATTTTCCAAGTCATTTAAGTTCCATGTGCAAATTGCCTCAAAGTCAATTAGTGTCGAAGTTGTTCATAGTGCCACAACCTAGACTTTGTAGCCCATAATTCCTTGGCTACCCTACCAAAATTGAGTTGCCTTCTTTGCACTATGAGGCATCCTCTTTATATATGAGTCATGCCTTAGTTGTTTCCTCCTTTTGAGGCGCCTTGCAATCAACTCCATGTCCAAAGTGGATTGAATGTGCAACCCACCCATTCGTTCCCAAAGTTTTTGAGAACCTTGGATCCACATGTCTAGCTTATGTGTTCAAGACGTCTCAATTGTCTCCTACGTTCGATGATCAACTATCTTGCTTGAACAATGTCCAAGGTGCTCCTTGCCTTTCCTTGTGTTGCATGTCATGTTGGGGATTCGTCCAACTTTTGATACGTGCCCAAACTGCCAAGGCACTATTGCTTGCGGATTATGGTATTGCGCCCCAAGTCAAGGCATCGTTGCTTGTGCACATATGAACCAAAGAATGTCCACCGTCTAAGTCATTGTGTGGCTTTTATAAGAAACCCCAAATGACAACTCTTATCTTGTTGCCATACGTAGCCAAATTGCTTGCCAAGCCATTTGACACTTAGGGATGCCTTGCCATTGTGCAAGATTGCCTAAGGCATGCTCGTCCAACGTTGCAACATGTTGTTGCAATCAATCGAAACTTGCCTAATGTTTGTGGTGCACCTTGCCATTGTGCAAGGGCGCCCAAACGAGCTTGTCCGTTGACCAACCTACCCTTGCGTCCATCTATGCTTATTAATGGTCAACAAGGTGATCTTGTGGCAGAGGCGCTTGAATCCATTCAAGGCTAGGGCCTTACAATAGTGTCATACAAAACTTAAAAGCAACCTAGTCAGCATAGGACTCATCTAGTGTTTGACTATTCTCAGTAAGACTTGGTTCTTGTTGAATGGGATCGGAAAAAATACATTAAAAGTTTACTATTTAGTATACAATCTAAGTCACGAATCTTTACTTGTTTAACTTCTAGTCATTGTTTACTAGTTTAACTTCTTAACTTCTCATAGGTTGTAGTTTAACTTCTACAGATATAAACATATTAGCCTTTAAGTGCCTTTTGTTGCCCCTTCAAAATTAAATTTAAAATGTTTGAGTTTCCCTTTATGGACCCTTCAAAATTAAATCTATTATTTAACCCATCCTTGTTTGGGAGGGTTCCTTGTCTGGTTGCAAGCTTCCTTGTTTAGCCTTTATTTATTAAGGGGGTATTTTAATTGCCTTAACTGTTATCTCCTTTGTTCATTAAACTATATTTTCCTTTACTGATGTTCAATGGTTCAATCAAATGATTAAAATGTCTGAGTAATCAAGTGTTTCTAAGTTGTATCTTGTGGAGTACTAAATAACACAAAATAATTTGCAACTACTTGAGGGTTGTGTTCATAGATGATTGTCTATATCATATAGATGCCAATTCATAAACACCTAACCGGAAATTAGAATGATGTTGGCTTGTAACCTGCATTTTTTAACAAGCAAGGATTTTATCTAGCCATTGCTTGACCTGTTAAATGCAATAATTCTAGAACATACTTAATATGATTCCATAAATTAATCTCTTTGCCAAGCAAGGATGAAAGATCAGGACATATTTCTATCCCAATGACAATTAGTTTATGTTATAGATCTTACCATTTTACAAATACAATTGCAAAGCTTGGCAATATAACATTTGACAATGCCTTAAGAGTGTAGGGCAATTTGACTAATTTAATGCAGTTAAAATTTGTGGTTGTCAAAATCATATGTTGTGATGTAGTAGGAAACATATTTGTAACAATGTGCATTGTGAACTGTTTATTATGGTTGAACATCTTCTTCACCTTAGTGGTGTATTTTTCTAGTATTATATTGACCTTTATAAGTTCATCAAAGCATGCAAGAATAGATCTTTATGATTACAGTTTGTTTACTTACAACAATTTGGAATTCCCCATATGTGTAGTGCTATATACATGGAACCATCATAGTAGAGTGAGGGGTAAATGTACCATATGAATCCATTATCATTAAAGATCCAAGATCTCCATTGTGGTAGTATGTGGAATTCTTGGCAAAAATCATGGGTGCGGTTCATACAAATGGAAATGCAGTGAGTGCAAGAACATTTGAAATGGCTTATACAATGAGGTGAAGGGCCATTTCATTGGGTAGATTGACACAAGGGTGCTGCTATTTGAATTTAGAGCTGCTATTAAGTTCTTTTCAATTTACTAGACAATAATAACATAAGTAGGATCATTGAAAGAAACACAATCACAATGTACACAACATTTATCCTGGGAAACCCTCATGGGGGAGAAAACCCAATGAAAAATTCCTTAATATAGATTGCCAATACAATGCCAAGACAATAAACCAAACACTAGAGAATATCCAAGACTAAGCAATGCACCTCTCTCTCCTTCCGACAACTGCTGCTTCCTTCAAACTTGTGCACTAGATGAGTGACTTTAGTGAGTGAGCAAATGAGGAACACTCCTCACTTATTTATACTAGCTGGCAGGCGCTAGGGAGGTGTCTCTTCATCAAGCAGCGCGAACCTCTTCACGTATAGTGGTTATAACCACTTTAATTAGGCTTGGGGGTCGACTTCTTAATTAGCATGATATAATTAGGGTTTGACCAATCCACAAAAGGGGATTTGGTCATACATAAGCCCTGACATGATCAATCCACAAAAGGGGATTTGGTCATACATAAGCCCTAACATGATCAATCCACAAAATGGGATTGATCTATAAGTAAATGACTCAATAATAAATGGAATACTGTTTGCAGTTACAATATTTAAACAGTCCCCCTTAACAAGAAGGGTATTCTACTGACACAGCTCAATACAACATCATCAGGAGAGAGAGAGAGGGCAACAACATCATCAGCATCTAGAACACCGATTGGCACATTTATAAATCATCGGAAGTTTTTCTCATAATCAATATAATCATCTTTCACAACATGGAGCTGGAGTTGCATCATCATCATCGTTCATAGCATGGAGCTAGAGTAGCATCATCATCATCTTTAGCATGAGGCTAAAGTAATATCATCAACATCTTTAGCATGAGGCTAAAGTAATATCATCAACATCTTTAGCGTAAGGCTAAAGTATCATCATCAACATCTTTAGTGTGAAGCTAAAGTATCACCATCACCATCTTTAGCATGAAGCTAAAGTATCAACAGCGCGACGCTGGAGCAACATCATCACAGCGTGAGGCTGGAGCAACATCATCACAACATCATCACATCACGAGGCTAGAGCATCTTCATCACCAGCACGAGGCTAGAAATCATCAGCACGAGGCTGGAACAACATCAACATCAGCATCAACACGAGGTTGGAACAACATCAACACCAACATCAACACGAGGTTGGAAATCATCAACATGAGGCTGGAATAACATCAACATCATATGCAATAGAGTGAGGTAAGCACAACAACATTTTGTGGTACTCTGATAGATCCAAAGGATTTGCCCAGGAATCAAAAGATTCCCTACGATTTAAAATCCTAACGGAGCTACCACATGGTACTCTGACAGACCCAAACGATCTGCCCAGGAATTATAAGATTCCCTAGGATATAAAATCCTAATGGAGCTACCACTACTGACCAAAGCTAGCATATACATGCACAAGTACTCTGACAGCTTGTCCTTACAGACCTTCGGGATCTGTGCAGGGATGATTAGTCCCCTTGGATATAAAATCCTAACTGAGCAACCTGCTATTGGTCATGATACCATAGTATCATCAACATCACTCCCCCTTTCGAGGGAGGTCCTTTCAGACTATATCAAGCTTGTCTTGAAAGTGCTCAAACTTTACACGAAACAGAGGTTTGGGCAACCCATCTGCAACCTGCTCATCTGTGCCAACATATTGAAGTTTTATAGCTCCCCTCTACATCATATCACGAATGAAGTGATACATGTGCTTCGACTCATCATGGAACACATGGTTCTCCATCATCTTTATACAACTTTGGTTATCACATAGAATCACGGTGGCTTCTATCTCCAGATCAAATAGATCCGTCAACAACTTCAGAAGCCATATGGATTCACAACTGGCAGAACATGCTGCAATGTATTCCACTTCTGCTATGCTGAGAGCAATACTGGATTGCTCCCTGCTCTGCCATGAAGTCATTGCTAACCCCAGACTGAAACAACACCTTGAAGTGTTCTTTCTGTCAGAAACACTTCCAGCCCAATCTGAATCGATATAACCAATCAGTCCGAAGTCATGATCTTCATTATAACATAGACCATATTCCAACGTACCCTTAAGGTATCTCATCACATGTTTTGCAGCTACAAGGTGAACACGTCTGGGCTCTACCAGATACTGAGTCAAAGGTGTTCACAACAAAACATATATCCGGCTTGGTATTCGTCAGATACATCAACGAACCAATAATCTGTCTGTACAGAGTAACATCAACCAATTCTGACGAAGTATCTACCAGGAGCTTCAATTTTGTTTCCATGGGTGTGTTCATGAATTTACATTCCAACTCGTCAAATCTCTTTAGTATTTCAATTGCATACTTCCCTTGGTTAAGAAAGATCTTCTTTGGGCTCTGCCAAACTTTGAGACCTAGGAAATAGTGCATCAGGCCTAGGTCTTTCATCTCAAATTCTGCAACGAGCTTCTTCTTACAATTTGTGATGAGCTTTTCTTCTCCAGTTAAGAATAAGTCATCCACATACAACAATAATATAACTGGCTCATCATTCATAACCTCGAAGTAAAGGTTAGAATTTAGCTTTACTCTTGGTAAAGCCCAAGTTCGTCAGGAAACTTTCAATTCTGCCATACCAAGCTCTAGGAGCTTGCTTCATCTTGCAGACATGAGTCTTGTACTTTGAAACTAAATTTTCACATCACATTGTGCCAACCTGGTACCCTTGCTCAACTACAACTCAATTTGCACAATCATGTGCTAGCTCTATGTGCTTTCTGCAAAGCACTATTTGTCTCATTGCCTGAGAGTACGTCCTCTCCTCTTTCTGCAACTGTTCCTTTTGGAATTGGGACTCTGCACCTACAACTGCTCTGAAGTTGAGAATGGTTGCTCCATTCTAACTGTGACTGTTGAAATATGAGAGTAACTCCTCTACTTCATTATGACAACAACTTCATCTTAAACTAAGAGTGGCTCAATAACTGATACTGAAGATAGCTCTTCTCTTTTCATGGAGGTAACTCTATCTGCTATTGTAGTCATGTTTCCATGGCCCGACTAATGTATTGTGTTGTCGTTCTAATACACACCTGGGCTAACGTGGAAGAAACCTTCAATCCACTTGGTGTGTCCTTGGGGGGCAAGTCTCGAGTCAAGGTGTTGTTACCTGATCTTCAACTCCTCCGTCTAGGCCAACTCCTAGCGAAGCCAAGGGGGGTAGTCCCTATAAAAATAAATCTAAGGCTTTTCTAAACTAAGAAAGAAAAGACATTTAATCTAGGAGTTTATTGCTTGAAACAAAATTAGATCATTTAACACTTTGCTCATAAGACATACATAAATCAAAGGATACAATATCTGCAAGACTTAAGAGCAAAAAGAAAGTTAGACAAGATGCATAAGTAAAACTGCTCACATAAAGTAAATTGATAGTGCTTTTTAACCAGTGCCTTAAAAGGAGTCGTGGACAGTGTAGATCGAAGATTTTATTAAGGTAAATTTTGTAATTAGTTAGTGAAGAATGTTTGGCCCCTTAGGAAGCTTGTTCTTTTCTTGGACTTGCCGAGAGTTTACCGAAACCCAATGGTCTCACCAGTAAACTCACTAAAAGTGTTGGATGTCCAAAACGGGTGGGAAGCCAGGTCCCGAGAGGGTCCGCCTTATTTCGCAGGTCACTTTTAGGCTTTTTCCTCCCAATGAACTAACAACTTAAAGGATTTCCCTATTAAACTAGCAAGGTTCAATTACTTGATAAAAATATGAAATAGATAGATCACGCACCTTGCTTTGTAAATGAAGCACTTGCACAAACACTTGAAAGTGAAAGAAATGAAATTGCAACAATTAAATGATGTACCCTGCTTTGTAGTTAAGAAAGATCAACAAGATACTGCTTGAAATTTAAATACTGTTGCAAGATAAATTAAAGAAAGAAAGTGCTTGAAGTAGAGCTAGCTAAGCATGCATGATTAATTAAGACTTGTTTAGCATGCATGATTAATTAAGACTTGATTAACATGCATAAAGATTAGAGTGTTGTAGTGTGTTTGATACGTTTGACTTGTGTATTTGATTACTAGATTTTGAAGCATGCACAACTCAAAAGACAAAAACAAACCCACAACACAAATCCCCCCAAGGGGATGAAGAAACTGGGCACTAAGGGCCCGCTTTTATTGCACTATAACAATAGAGAACCAATGTTCTCTTTGAGCTTTTAGCTCTTTTAGAAGAAGCGGGATCCTTATTATTGGATCATTAAGAAGAATACAAGAAGAAAAGACAGAAAAATGAAATTTCGTTTTGACAAAGTCACAACCCCCAGGGTGCCTCAGAAACCTTGATTTTGCCCGAAACTGGCAAAATATCCTCTTGAACCTGTTGTTGCTGCAACAAAACAACAAACAAATGAAGTTAGAAACGATGGAAAGAAGTTTAAACAAATAATTTTTTTTATCAAATTTTCTGAAAAATATTCTAAGGCAAAAAATGATATTTTTTGGGACTTTTGACACTTAAGACCAACCTAACTGTAACACACCCACTATCGTAAATTAAAAATTTCTTTGAATTAATCTCCCACACATGAGAAATCTCCAGAAACCTGCACTTGCAGAATGCCAATCCCTGGTTCAATATCGGGATTCGAGGTTTCGGAGGTTGCGGTGTCGAGGGTCCCTGTCCTCTCGAATCCCCGATCACCGATGGAACAAATTTTCGACGCACCCCTTTGGTTGCCTCAGCCCCGCTTGGTTAAGCCTCTGGTCCATACGACCTGTTTCTATATGACCATACAACAGCTTCTCGTCGGGGTTTCGGAGTTTGCGGTGCCGAGGTGCATATGTACCCGGAACTCCCGATCCTCCGATCCCCGATGTGCTCCTAGCGTATTGGCTGTCCGGCTAAGTCTTGGTCAATACGACCACAACGTTCACAAGACCACAGTCTTAATTCTTGTCGGGGTTTGGCGCCTTTCCATGTCATGGCGCACAAGTCCCCTGGGCTCTCGGCGCGCCTTTACACTGGCTAGCCCCCTTGGTCATACCATGGTCC
>ML845391.1:12531-32956 GCA_009831015.1 Picea engelmannii | reverse complement strand
CTGTCTTCCTTTTTATTGTATCCAAGACCAGTTTTGTCATCAACCGATCTTTGACTGTTCCAAATCTTATCTAGGATAGCTAAGCTATTATGGAATTTGACATATTTATTTGTCTTTTCATCCATCTTTTTGAGATTGACTATTTCCAATTTCAACATGTGACATGTCTCTTCCTTTTTAGTTAACTAAATCTTCAGGGATTCTTCCACTTTCTTAGTATGTTCAAGTTGAGTCTTTAGATTGATGACTATTTATTATGTATCATCCAAGACTTATTTGCATTTAATAGTTTTTTCATATGTCTTTAATTCTTCCATATATTTTGTTAGATAAAAAACTTTAGTTTTCAATATTTTGATTTCTTCCTCGTTTTCTAGTTGAATCCTTTTCAGGTTGATGGCTTCTAATTCCAACATTTGGCATGATTCTTCCTTTTTAGTTAATTGGATTTTCTGGGCTTCTTCCTTTTTATTAGCTTCTTCAATTTGAGTCATTAGATATGCATTAGTACTTTCATTTATCTGTTTGAAGTTCATGATTTCCAATTCCAACATGTAGTAAGATTTTTCTTTCCTAGTTAACTAGATCTTTAGGACTTCTTCACTTTCTTTAGTTTCCTCAAGTTGAGATTTTAGACTGTTAACCAATTCTTCTGTTTATTTTAATACTTCTTTTCTTTTATCTTCACGTGTCTTTAATTCTTCCATCTCTACTGTTAGATTAGCAACTTCGGTTTTCAAACTTTTGAACTCTTTTTCTTTGTTTTCTAGCTTAAACTTGTGTTCATGCTCTTCATGGTTAGATTGATCTAACTGTTGTAGTAGCAACATATCTTTCTTTTGATTTTTATCCAACTCTTCAAAAGTTCACATAACTGTGTATTCAAGATGGTCAAGAACATCCCTCGTAACTTCAATATATAGACTATTTGTTGGTTCCATACTAATCACTTCAAATGTAGTTATAACATCATTCTTAAAATCCAATAGTTTTTCTTTGGTGAATATTGATGTATTCATAAATTCCTTGATGTAGTAGTATTCACTATTGATGACTGGGATTTGCATCAAATCTTGCATTTCATTTTGTTTAGAAATCTCTTTCTCTATATTGTGTTCTTCAATATGATTGGAATTCTCCTTTTCTTTATCGTGTTCCTTATTTGGATAAGAATTGTCTTCTTTTGAGTTTTGTTCTTTATTCTGACATGAATCCTCTTTATCTGAGTCTTGTTCCTTACTTTGATAGGATTTCTCTTCTTCTTGTGCTTCATTCTGATAACAATTTTTTAGGTGGAGCCATAATTATTTAGCAAATTTGTAGTGTCTCGTCTTTTCTTTGACTTGGTCTGACAATCCATCCTGGATTTCTTTTATGGCTAATGAATTATTTCTTCTTGCTTCCTTTGCAATTTTGGTTTTTCTATTTGAAGTAGTTAAGTGCCATGGCTTACTTACTACCAAATCCCAAACTCCAGATTCTCTTGACTTCAGATATCTTTTCATATTTTCTCTCCATGACAAATAATATGTTCCATCAAATAAGGGAGCTTCATTTGTAAAGCCACCCATTTGTTTAGAATCTACCTTCTAGTGTTTAAACTATGTTGAAGGCACCCACCCTGATACCAATTGTTGAAATGTACACTTGACACTGAGAGGAGGGGGGTGAATCACTGTCACAAAACTTTGGACAATTTTCTACTTTTCATAAATTAATTGAACAACATATATTTATTTCAATTTCTCAACCAATATATAAAATAATAAATATTGTCTTTATTTATTTAACTTGAATGAATACATAAGATCAATCTTCATATTCAAACAATTATGAGAGACCCAACTTGTAGTTCTTAGATCCAACTGTGAAATGAGGAATCCAACCCTCATAATAAGTCCCAGCTTGTTGATCTCAGATCCAACTGAGATGTGAGGAATCCAATCCTCATACAAGACCCAACTTGTAAATAGGCACCAACCTGATAGAATGAACCTTCATTCAATCCATTATATATAATAATATATACTTCAACAAATTCAACTACTCTTTTGTTCACCATACTTCTTTGTTTATATAGTCTCCCAATATGTATGAGTTTGAAGCATTATGTTCCTTTGTTTGAACCACTACACCTCTTCATTTGAATTAATAATAATAATTTATGTTATTATTGTTATCATTAATAGTTTTATTTAAAGACTTCAAATCCCTCGTTTTGCATTTATTCTATTCTAGTTAAAAACCTGTCACTGCAAATGTTGTAGAAATCAAGTTCTACAGAGGCGCTTCCTTCCAACAATGTTTTTAAGTGTTGCCTCTTCTTTAACCCTTATTCCTCTATCATGAGACCAATGTTTCGTGCTTCATAATTCTTCCCATTTTTTCTTTTTAGCCCCTATATGTCCAGTGTTGGGACCGTGCTCTCTGGGCTTCGACACTCTGGAACTTTTCTTCTCTTCACCAAATATTGTTATCTCTGAAGTGATATCTTCCAGAGTGTTATATCTCGAGAAACTTCAATTCACGATTTTAATCCTCATCGTTGATCACTATTTCGGATCAAGGATCTGATCATTCTTTTTAAAAGACTCATTTCTCACAATTTTCTTATCCTTATCTAATGGTTGGGATGCAATCTTGAGATGGACGGTTGTCGTTTCCTTCGGTACTTCATAGCTTCGAGAGTTTGTTCTTTTTATAAACTTCCAATTCTCCCGGACTAAATTTCACCGAATGTATACTCTATTAATCTTGAGTTGACGTGTGTCCATAAAATTCAACGGTCCAGATCTTATTTCAGAGATTCAATACTCTGGGACTCCAAGTTACTATAACTCTGAAGTAGTTCAATTCCTCCGGAGTGATAACCCACCGAATAAGTCATAAAGCGGTGGTGACCGCTTGCTGTCGGTTAACACTTTCACTTACGTTATCCTTCCACTATGCTTGATCAATGGTTGAGAACGCTCCCGAACTAGATCAATGGTTAGCGTTACTTCGTGATTTATGCTTACTCTATCATTCCACTGTACTTGATCAACGATCGAGACTTCTCCCGAATTAGATCAATAATTAACATTACTTTGTGATTTACGCTTACTCTATCCATCCACTGTACTTGATCAATGGTCGAGAATGCTCGAAAGATCTTAGATCAACGACCATCATTAACTTCGGCCTTCAACACTTCGAGTATTTGATGGTAGTAGAAACTGGATATCCCTAAAGGACATACTCCCAAAGTGACATAGCTTGCTAACGTCATTGTTGATGTGGCACTAGCTGAGTGGTTTCCATGTGTCACTTAGATTCGTGACTTTCATATACCTAAAGTGCCAACTGGACCTTGACACTTGTCACCATATGATTGTGCCACGTGTCCTTGCTAACGTGGTCTTGTGAACTATGATGACACGGTATCTCAATGTGTGTGCCACGTTTCTTACTTCGTGACTTTGGAGCTCTGGCCTTCGGGCTAACTTACATGTTATAAAACCTTTTTCGTCGAAGTGGTCAACGCCGAAATGGTCAACATGGAAGTGCTTACGCTATCCTTCCACTTGGATTCATCCAACGATCGTGATCAATTTTAGATCAATGGTCCAAATTCATTTTGGCCTTCAGGACTTCGACTTATTCACTTTTTCCCACTTCCCAATTCTCCCGGAGTGAGATTCCCTGAAGAATAAACCTCGAGTAACTTGACTTCATCTAATAGTCCTTCTTTAACTCAAAAAGTTTAACACAATCCAACGATTGTCGAGAATTCATTTATTCGGGATCTTGGGCCTTTGGCCTTGCTTATCCCATCCTTCCACTTTACTCAATCCAACGGCGGGATATTTCTCGAAGTGTTCCTTATATCAGACGGTTGGTGATTTTTCGTGAATTCGGGCTTCAGGAATTCTGGTTCAATTCGAAATCCTTTTCACCGAAGTGGTCATCGTTGGATTTAACTGCTGCCATGAAACCCTAATTTGACGATTATCATTGATCTCGAAGTGCTCCTTAGATATGACGACTTACTTTTACTTCAAAACTTCAGCTTCGACTCAAATTCCTTTAGTTCGATATTATCCTAAGTGGTCAATGTTGGGTTGACCATGTGTACGTCATTTCCACGATCGACGATCCATGACTCTTAGTAGTCGATCTGACAGTCTAGATTTAATATAGATATCATTATCTAAATCATTCTCAAATCTTCAACAGACAACCACAATTCTTCTCTTCTTTACGCAAGTTACCTCTATGATCTGATGGTCGGGTTTTGCATCTGAATTGTGGATGAACGAATCTCATTTGATTGATCCCTTATAAAGGTTTTCTTTAGTCACTGAACTCTATCTCTTGTGTTATTTCAAATGCGCCATCTCTCCTGAGCTTTGATTAACATATCTTCCTTCTGATATGTTCATCATTATTTCTAATGAGATTTTAATAATTGTTTGTGCATTCTTTTATGCACTGATATTCAATCGCTAACCCTCCTGATCTCTTAATTCCTTGTTCTTTGTTACTTCTTCTATACATGGATTATCTCCATGCTACCTCTCCTGATATTTATAATCATAGGATCATTGTTGATCCTATGATTAACAATGATCACAAATTGATTCTACCACAAGGTGATCTTCCTTTTCTCTGATTCTTGTACATGTTTGTCCCATGTTTCCATCAATGACAACACAAAATCAATAATGCCAACACATGAAACTAGCAATCGTCATCACACGTCTAGGGGAGTGTGACTTCGCACAACCCTCCCACGACTCTAGGTTTTGGAGGATAAACGATGGGCAATACCTCCACTCCTCCTCATAGAACTAGCATCAACACCCTACATCAAGTCATACTATGCAACTATTGTTCTTAGAGTCATGTAATCAAACAACCACTCTGGGAAAGTTGTGTGTCCTATCAAAACCACACTTACCACATATCACAACAATATTTTGAATCATAAATTAAATAATAAGTACTTGACTTATAGCATACACTATCTTCTTGATGTCTACAAAATTCAAGTTACCTCAACACTATAGTCACTTGGTCATCATATAGTTCATCAACTTGTATGTTAGTTCACTAATAACTCATATCCATGCAGATACATCACACATTTCATATAAGAATCCATTTTTGCATTGGCGTTCTATTAAGAAATGTATGTTTATTTACATCATGCCTTGCATCTCTTATACATTCACAACATAACTTGAATCGGTATCCATGTACCAAAACTCCTCATTTTAATTTTGATGTTTAAACAATCAGAGTACTATCATTGTTATGAGCATATAACAGTAAGAATAATATAATGTAACACATAAATAGGTCTAGATGTACACATCTTGAATGTCTAACTCAATCTAACTAACTCCAAACAAATGCTAAGCATTGAATTATTAAGATTAGCAAACAACAATGCTCTAACTGTCTAAGGCTAAAATATGGGGTGTTACATACACCCACCCTTCAGGAAACTTTGTCCTGAAGTTATGGCCAAAATGCAAGGAAATCATAATGCATGGTCTTTACATCTCCCTAGCATTAAATTTTTAAAATTTATTACATGCTCACTACTTTGATTATGCTATTATAGAATCATCACAAAACTACTACTACATTAACTATAAAGAGAAGACCCTTCATATAAATTATATTTCTCATCTTCAAATCTATTTCTTTTATTAGGATACAAGAGATTTAGAATATCATTTTTTTCTAACTTTTAAATTAATTCATGTGACATTATGATATTACTTTCAACATCTCCTTGTAATATTCTAAAATCACTAATCAACAACTTCTCCCCATTATTTTTTACATCATGCATACTATTATTCTTTACCATGCATCGCTCTTTTAGCTATGTGAGTAGCGATTATCGTTCCATCTCATCGCTAAAATAACATAACTATATTAATAATTTTAAGTATATTTAAGCACCTTTCAATTATAAACATCCCATTATAATTATTCAAACCATCAAGAAACCTTCCAATTGTAAAACTTTTATTGTAATAACCACCATACTTTAATATGTCCTTCTTTCGAGCGAGGTTATCAGATAATTTGATTTCTTCACACTATCTTAAAAATATTTCAATGATGAAAACAACTCATTTGTCTCACCATTCTAATCGACACCTCGAATTTGTCACTACTTAAAGGTTTGGCATAAGATCCTAAAAGGGATTCAAACACTCTTAGCCTTACATTTTTACTCCAATATTATTTATAGTTATTATTCCATAATATTTATTATTATCATCCAATGAAATTTGCATTCCATACATTTATATTAAATTCAAAAATAAAAATTGTTATTTATTTTCATTGAATACTCTATGATAAAATGGTATTCTTAAAATACCTCTCAGGTGTATCCATAGTTTCTAAAGAAATGTAAAACAAGTTTCTCAACATTAAAGATTTACTCTACCATACTCCTTGAAATGTTGGTACATACAACCTTGCCTTTGTTATTCATCTAGGCAATTTAAATAAAAACGAAAGAAAATATAAACACAACTCCTTATAATTTATTTGTATAAACTGATAACACCAACAATAACACAACATAGAACTAAATGTTTTTTATCACAACATAGAACTAAACGTGTCATTTCAAATATTCTTTTGGAAAGATTCAATGACGAGTATCTAACTACACATTTATACGTATGTGGGTCTTATAATTTAGTCATATTGTCATTGAAAATTGAAGTGTTCAAGATTGACATTAAAAACAAATCATAGAAAAATAGTTTTTTTTAATAATGTGACCTTAGATAAGGTCGATATATGCTCGGTTAAGGATGCATCGGATGAAGTAAGTGAAGCATCCTACTTTTTTTTTTTTTTATATTTGCATGAGAGCTTGTACATTTTGTCTCAAGTTTGTGGTCGTCACACCTCTGTTGATACATGACAAGAAGTTATAGGCACTATTGTCTCAACATTATATTGATTTGCACTTTGAATGATGTTATGACATGAGTCATTTCTGCAGGATGTGTGCGTTATCCTAGCAAGGGCAATGTTACACGTACATTTCTTGTATTTAATTTCTTTAATTTTAATGATCGTACCCATTTTTATTTTTCTTGAATGATATACTTCTATTTTTATTTTCAATTTTTTTTACTCAACTCACAAATTAGAATTGTTTGTTTCCCTTTATTTTATTTTGTGAAATCTCTAAGTTCTAGAGAAAACAACCATAAATATGGACAAAAGGGTAGATCATGATTATTGTGTTCCATGAAACTAGCGTGATAGAGCACTAGTTGCAGTTAATACCCTCAATATCAACACGAGCATGTGTTGTATTCATCTCCTTGTTCTCTGTCACAGATAGCTGGCACGAGGAGGTATTGAAATTTTCGCCGATGGGAATCGATGGATAGGGCAAGGTCAGGGCACTCCTGGAGTATTTTGGTTTAGCCATTGTGGTGATACAATTCTGATATGAAAAAGTGAGTCGATTGGTTGGAAAATAGCAGGAGCACTAGTTGTTCAAGTGCATTTCTATGATGGGGATGTTTTTGAGGTTGACCCAATTGGGAGATTGGAAGTGTTCATTTAATAGTTACCCAGTAAATTCAATAGGAAGATTTTTTTGGCAAAAGATCCCATATGCCTTACACATGTTTCCACTGAGATATTTCTAAAACAGTTTTCTTTGTTGGTCAGGCCTATCTGTACTTCAAATTCCAAGGAGGTTGACTAGTTTTATACTACTATGTGCTCATACACTCACACCTGTACCCACCGGAAACACTCTCTCTATGTTTGTGATGAATATCAAAGAATATGGAACTACAACTTTCTCATATCGACATCAATAGGTCGATTTTAATCGACATACCTTGAATACCAAAAATGAATATTACCATATTTGTCTATCTTGCAACTTCCTTTAGCCTGTTTCAAATCACTTCTATCATGCCCTGAAGTTTGACTACCACATGTGATCTCACTCGAAATGGATTGCAATTGCCCTTAATATCTCTTGAGAGGTATTTTACCATTGTTGTAATGGGTCACGCTGGTTCAGACATTTGTACAATGATACTATGTTTGTTTGAAGGAAGG
Source organism: Picea engelmannii (assembly GCA_009831015.1). Lineage (NCBI taxonomy): Eukaryota > Viridiplantae > Streptophyta > Pinopsida > Pinales > Pinaceae > Picea > Picea engelmannii. The sequence goes on along the minus strand of ML845391.1, from coordinate 24,850 downwards.
CTTAATCATATTTCCAACTTATGCTCCTCCACAAAAGATGTAGGCACGCTTGATACCTCCCAACACTCCTTGTTTAATCTTTGTTTATTTTTGCACTCTGTTTTATGATGTCAAATCAATCTAGAAGGGGGTTACTATGCATTCTGTTACTTTCAAAACAATAAAGGAGAAAAATAAAAATCCCCTTCACAACATTTAGATTTTAGAGTTCTTCTCAAGGTTAACGGATCATACTTGTTGTTTTTGTAAACACACACTTTATTGGTTCATATAGCTACAACTCATAATTCTAAAATTATTTTGTTTATTTGACATGAATACACAGAGTTAATCCATTTAACAAAGGTGATCTTGAATCACAATATGATTGCATATGCCAGGACACCAAAAGTGATGAAATCTACATTGCTTATGTCATTGATGCAGAAAATAGAGAATTGATTAGCAATCTGTTAATGGGAATGAGTTTTTTTTTTTTTGAAACTATTGGTACTTGGTGATCTTTTCTCTCTTGGATATACATGTGTTTTCTATGTAGTAAGTCATAGGGTCTACCCATAACCCACACTATAAATATATCAAACAATATCACGACATGAATCTTGATATGCAAACCCAAATAATATCAAGACATGAATCTTGATCTGCAAACCTCGTATTTTGACCTATATCCAGTCGTTTTAAACCACTTATTTACAAATTCTTGTTTGACAAACAACCATTTTAAACAATCTCTTCAACCAAATGAAATCATGGGGAAAAATAAATAACTAAAATAAAATAAAAAAACTAAAGGACTTCACACAAACTAAGATTTTAGTGCCTTCAAAACCTGATACATAAATCCTTAACCCAATTTCAAGAATTTAAGCTTCATTCAGAACCGTTTTGATTGGGATCTTTTTGGTGCAAGAGGACGGATCTGACTATAGATATAATTTAGAAATGGCTAATTTGGGTATCGAGTATGTGAGACTATGAGATTTATCTATCAACAGAAATCTGAATTTCTAGGAAATAACACCATATTAATTGAAGATAATGAATGGAGAATCAACATATATATGTGTGTGTGTGTGTGTGTAAAATTTTTGGTTCAATTCCCAATACAATGAGTAAATCTGAAAATTTTAACTTCAAGAATAATTTCTATAACATAATTTTGATTGGTGTGCGGCCATGAGTTCATAATTTGGTTACAGTTGATGGTGGCATGGCATGCATTGTGACCACAAATACAAAGATATATATATATATATATATATATATATCTGATACCAAATGTAACGTCTCTCCATGAGAGGCTATGAAATAACATTTGTTAACTTATACACACAAACATTAAGTGTAAAAAAACAATTATGCTTTCATCTATGGATTAACCCACAACATATTCATAACTCTTTTACAATTTTTCAAATGTTAAATATTCCAAATTTGAATCCAAATACACGAATATGAATAAGAGGATGAGATAAATAAGATGCTAACTTTATGATTAAAATATTTAAATAGAACATAACAAAATATACCAAGTAAAATGCCTCCTCCCTAGTCTGTTGAAGATGACCATTTGCAACGTAGTCCTATCACTAGTAGGAAGATGCTTCCAAGCATTATTTTTCCACTTTCCCAAAGTGAAACAACGGAATCCTCCCAACCAATTAGGAGCCTAGCCGACTTCCTAGCTCCAAGAAACCTTTCGATTTATTGGCCCTCTGTGCCCGTTGTTGGTCTTGAGATTAAACTTAAGGCTCAAAGAATAATGTCAGGCATCGGTAAAGTTTAAGAGAGTGTGTTTTAAAGTTCTTTTTCTACCTTAGTTGTATGAGAAAATTTCTTTAAATGAAATTAACAGTTTGACAACACAAAGGCTATATTTCGTATCTGAGCCGAAATTGCAATATCGAATGGTATGAGATGAAAATACAAAACTGTAAAACAAAGCAGGGCATCAATTATTGAAGAGTCCTACCTTGTTTGCAGTAGAGGAAAAGAGATAGTGTAACCTTGAATAAAGTAAAAAATGCAGTAATCTATACAACAAGAAGGTCTTGATTTACTCACAGTAAATGCAAAGGAAAAGTTGTTTACTTAATAAGTTACTGAGACCTTGTGATTACAGTAGTTGTTGTACTAAATTGGAATCAAGCATTTATCAAGGAATACATAAAGAAAATGTCGAGAAATGGAAAACAAAAGAAACACATAACCCATATTTAACAAAACTTGGAATCACTGTCTGCACTTGTATTAATAATCTATAAGGAGAGTTTTCTCTATTACAATCAGCAAGAAGCAACCTTCAATAGATCTTCAATCTATGTATTTATACAAAATTTTCACAACCCCAAATGGTTGGACTTCTCATAATTTAAAAATAGTAAATATTACAAACTGTAAAATTGAAAAGTTCCATTAGTATTCTCCTCTATCTCTTCGTCTGTTGGCAGAGACGTTTCTTCTTCTCATCCTTTAACCCGAAGATGGATGACATCTGATCTTGACATGTATGAGTAGTATGCACATGTTGTCTTACTTGTTTCTAGATGTGCTTGCTTTCCCATATTCGACGCATCGGACGCATCTACTCACTAACTATACCACCAACCCAGAAGGTTCAGTTGCTTCATTTGCTTAAAAAATGTATAGCTTCTTTTCTACCTGAGGCAACCTTTCCTGTATCTTTTCTACTGCTAAATATGTGACCTGTAACTGCAAGCTTGGGTCTACTATCCATTTGTTTATTTTGAAAAGATCAATTTGGCTCATTTGTTGGATGGTCGTCATGGCTTCTTCTCTTCTTGTCCTAGAATTATATTGGTTCTTTTCTATGTCAATTTGTCCCAGGGCTTCAGAGATCATATTTCCTTCAACATCAAGTAGCCCTTTGTCTAGTGAAGATATTTCTTCTAGGTAATCTTCATCTACCTCTCTGGCCAATCTCTTTCTTTCGGCAAGATTTATTTCCCAGACCTTCAAAATTATGTTGCCTCTGGTTTGCTCAAAAAGAGACAGTCAGGGAACCTCTGATACATCATCTTTTGGTACTAGTAAGATAGCCTCCTGAAACTTAGCCTGAGCTGAACGAGCCTCTCTCTCTCTCTTTAATGTAAATGTTCTTCAAGGAAAGGTATACTACTCGATAGCAATTTTGAATGGCTTCCACTTTTGTAAAGAGATCTTGTTGGGTTGGTTCTAGCTTTTCAGTACTTCCAGTGCTTGAGCCTGGAAAGATGTCATATCTACTATTGTACCTTCAGCCAAGTCTATCTTGGCTTGTAATTGCTTGATTAATTCTTCCTGTTGAGTGACCAACCCTCTGTTGGCCTGTGAATTTTGGTAGAGCTCATCGAGGTTAGCTTTCAGTTGTTGGATCTGATGTTTGTCATTGGCTCTGACTTGTTCAAACTCTTTTTTCATCTTATTTCTTACATCTCATTCCATGGTCGTCATCTGGTCTTGCAACTGCCTTACCAACAGGTTCCTCTGTTTCAGCTACTCAACTAGATTTTATACTAAACATTGATTGGTCGTGGCAAAGGCACCTAATGAACCTGCCATTTCCTTCGCGAATTATGAATCATATAGGCCCTGTCCATCATACAAAATTATGTGCCTTTTAACTGTTGCACCATCTTTTTGATGTGTTTCTCTTTTAACTATGGCCCTCCTCTTCTTGCTGAAAAAGAAGTCTGAAGGAGGCATTTATTCGACTGAAATCATAGTAAGATCCTCTATAAATAAGACTTTGGAATTGGTATCTCCTTGACTTGATTGTAAAGGTGTTAATGAAAAAATGGGGCTACCTATCTCTGTGGATGGTTGTTGCTCTGTTGTGTTGGTAGTCGGTTTATCTGGTGTGGATGGTGATGTATCCTATCCCTTTTTTAGAAAAGATTCAAGTTGAGCTTTTGTTTGAGTACCTGGTGGGTTTGATAATGGAGTTTCCACTTCCTACATTGAGACTTCAACATTCTTCGGATTTTCCTCAGTACTTTGTTTGTCGAAACTTCCTACCTCTAAACCATGAGGTGTAGCTTCCTGTGTAGACGATGATGTTATTGGTTCTCCCTGTAATACCTTTGGCAAACTATTCTTTCTGTGTTTCTGAAAATTATAGAAATTGGTTAGTTGATCTGGAGATAGAGTTCAAACTCTGTTCAATACTTCCTCATATGATCTGGCTCCCCTAAATATTTCATCCTGTGGGGAAATCTCGTGCACATACTTCTTTAAATTGTATTGAGCCAAGTGAGTTTCCACGATCTTCTAGGGATCGTGTAACACTCTGTTTCCCCCAGTCTGTAAAAATAATTATATTGGCCAAGAACTACGGCAAACTCAAAGATGTGAATGTTTGATTTGATGGACCTTTGTATAAAAGGTCGATGAATGTAAATTATGTTATGAATATGTGTTGCACGACTACTGGGGAGGGGATGTGCTAAAATAGACCATGATGGCTAATGAGAGGTGGTGGAAGGGACCTGGAATGGTTGCGTTAACTTCCACCGAACCAATTCCATACTGGTTTTTACTTGCTCAAAGACCAAAGCAACTCTCTGACCCTGGAATAAATTACCCATCAGGATGGTAGGTGGGGAGGCTCCTCAAGAGTTAATGAGGGGATGGGGGTGAACCGCCCATCCGTAGAATATCTCAGACCTGACCACAGATGGAGGAATTTGCGCCACACACAATCTTGCAAAAAAGGCAAGAAAGGAAGTGTGGGGAAGGGGGAAGAGGGAACACGCACGATAGGGATCACAGAAGAGAACCGGGAGGAAATCTGGAAATACAGGGAGTTTTGAACAGAGGAGAAGGAGAGTAACCTTTGTCCTTGACTTCCGTTGAGCTGGAAGTAGGAGACTGAATCTCAAGCATCGTGGTCTAGCTCAGGGGTGGCTAGTGGTAAATTCGTTTGGAGTCACTGAGCCTACGGTTGGGTGGAAATGAGCACCCCTCTGAGCATTCGTGTCATGCCTGGTGTTTCTGATAAGTGTTTATGTCTTGTATTTTGAATTGAATATACTGGATGCATGCTCATGTTTATACACTCATAAATGGTTTCTGTATAGAAGTGATTTCCTTGTGTTTTGATTGGGAATAATGGATGCATGTTTATACTTATATGACCATAATCGGTTTATGTATTGAATGAATAAGTTCAGAATACAAGTTCGTTCCCTTGAGAATTGTCCCACCTACTTGACTCGCGCTCTGTCCTGGTTTAATTTCCCGAAGGCACCTTCTTCCGGGAAGTTTCCTCGCATTCCAGAGCCAGAGTGAGTTCCTTGAAAAGACTACCGTTATAGTAAACCCACGAGTTTACCTTACCCCTATCACAGAGTTCATATCTCGGCGAATTAGGAAGGCATCTTAGTCAGGTCACCAAGCCTAGGGATAATTACCCAAGAATCATCTGAAGGTCCAGATGACCTGGGTCTGGAAACCTTGTACGAGAAAGAGTAGTTCTCTCAGGTTTTGAAGTCGTGGGAGTTCGAAGCCTCGAGAGGTTGAATCTCGTGAATCAAGCTCAGAAAGGATAGCGAGTCCCATTTATCGAAAGAGAATACCCCATCGTTTGGTAGACGAACGGTCGAAATCCTTTTAGAAATACCCCAGATCGGTCAAGACCGACAGATCTAGAGGAGGAGCGCAGGTGTTAACACCTCGACCCCTTCAGCCTTCGCAAGTAGATATGGGATCCAGGACCATAGATCCAAGGATTTGTTGGGGCTCTATTGACCGTCGATCTTAACCTTTGCATAGGCAGGAGAGTGGACTCGACAAACGTCCTGAAAGTCCTGAAGTATTCGGAACCATCCGTCGGCACAGGACACGTGGTAGTTGGGTAGCATTCCACTGACTCGCGACTTGGAGTGGTCAGAGGGCAAGACCCCTCATTTTCACCAGTCGCGAAATCCCGGTATACTAAACCCCGAATCGGTTTAGCGTGAATAAGCTTCAACGTTTTGGCACTTGGGAAACCAAAGGGAAATACCCCTCGTTTTCGCCAGTCGTGAAATCCCAGTATACTAAACCCCGAATCGGTTTAGCGTGAATAAGCTTCGGTGTTTCGGCACCCGAGAAACCAAAGGGCAAGACCCCTCGTTTTCGCCAATCGTAAAATCCCGGTATACTAAACCCTGAATCGGTTTAGCATGAATAAGATTTGACGTTTCGACACCCGGGAAACCAAAGGGCAAGACCCCTCATTTTTGCCAGTTGAGAAATTCCGGTATACGAAACCTCGAATCGGTTTAGCGTAAATAAGTTTCGGCGTTTCGGCACCTGGGAAACCAAAGGGCAAGACCCCTTGTTTTTGCTAGTTGCGAAATCCTGGTATACGAAACCCCGAATCGGTTTAGCATAAATAAGTTTCGACGTTTCGACACACAGGAAACCAGAGGGAAATACCCCTCGTCTTCACAAGTCGCGAAATCCCAGTATACGAAACCTCGACGCGCTCTGTGGATGAGTCAGTTTAGTGTGAATAAGTTTCGACATTTTGGCACCCAGGAAACCAGAGGGCAAGACCCTTCATCTTCGCAAGTCGCGAAATCCCGGTATACGAAACCCCGACGCTCTCTGTGGATGAGCCCTAGGTCACAAGACATGGTCATGTGGTAGAAGGAGGAGGTAGGCGCTAGCAGTTAATCAAGGGTCTAAACTCAAGAATCGACATTTCGAGTCCCGAAAGAATCTGGACCATCCATTTGTAGAGGACGCATGGCGAAGATCTAAAGCCACCGGGGTTCTGGAGATCGGGGAAATAGGAGTGAAGACCCCGCCAAAATCCCGAAAGGTAGAATGTCGGGATTTAATCCGGACCATTGATCAAGTTGACGATCTGGACCGTAGATCTGGATGATACCGGGCTTTTGGGTTCCGAGGATTGAAGGAACAAGGGTTCCTTGCAACAGGAATCTCGAAAGTTGAGTTCCGGTAGCGCCATTTGGTGTTAGTGTGTGTTCACTGAGGTGGTCACATGGAGTAGGAAAAAGGGGAGCCAAGGAGCTCGTTAACCCCATTTCGGGCTTCGACATTTCAAGGGACAGGGAACCGGGGAGAGCTCGCACATAGAAATCCCGAAACGCGAAAGCTGGAAGCGCCTTTTTGGTAAGGCCTGTGGTCATAGCCAATGATCACATGGAGGAGGATAAGGGAAGGGATGGTCTGTGCTAGGCCCCATAGAAATTCGGGGATTCTGTCCCTCAAAGAAAAGACGAAAAATCTAGGTTGTCGTAGTGGGTATGTGACAAATTGGTATCAGAGCATGGTTACAACACTTGGCCTACTTGGGCTCATGGACGAGTTGTGCAGAAACTCCATTTGAAGTACTCTTAAAAGGAGTAACTCTCTATCCTAACCCCCTTTATCAAAAATCGAAGTTAAGAATGAAAATTCCTATTGTGTGTATGCATTTTAAAAATATGAATTATGCGTTGATTGTGAATGAATATAATGTTGACTAACAACAAGTGTTTTTCCTACACAACAAGCTGACAATCAACCGCGGGAAACTGCATATGCATAGAATGGTGACACACCACGAAGTGGGGGATGGCTCCCACAATAAAGACGAATAGTCTGACGAAAGGAGAGCGGTGGAGACCCCTCCAGATCTAGATGAGACTGTGAGGAGCCTCATGGTCGAACTATAGAGCTGCAAGGCTGACAACGAGAGGTTGATAAAAGAGCAAGAAAAGCAAACAAAGATTAATGCAGTCTTGTTGTAGAGCTTATCTGACATACAAAAACAATTGCAGCATGGACCTAACACTAGTCATGTGGACCAACGACAGACAAAGAGAAGTCGAAGTCCACCTGAGATATAGAAACGTGGTCTTTTAAGTGGCCACACTGGGAAGAGCACCTTGAGAAAGGTCCACCCCAGAGATAAGGGACAAGTGTCTGACGATTCCTCTGGAAAGGAAACTGGTGATTCAAAGGAATCTTCTAGTAGCATAACTAATTCTTATTCCCCGAAGAAAACGGAAGAAGCGAAAGCATTCCAAAAGTCATAATCTCGAAGAATTCAAGAAGGCCAAACCACCCTCTTTCGATGGTGAAATAAAGAAGGGAGAGGAAGTGGAGGCCTGGCTACTTGAACTAAAGAAGTATTTCAGAGTCCATGACTTCTCGAAAAATTTGAAGGCCCGAGTAGCCACTTTCAACTTGAATGGGAAGGCTTCCATTTGGTGGGAAGACCTTAAGAATGTAAAAGGAATCCACGAAGAAGACCTATCTTGGGAACGGTTTGAGAAATACTTCAGGAAGAAGTATCTGTCGGAAAAGTATTTCGAGGAAAACACTAAAGAATTCTATGAACTTAAGCTGGGGCAACGCGCCATAGAGGAATATGTTAGAAGATTCCTCGAGTTGCTAAGGTAAGTAACCTATATAAAAGCAGAAAAGGCAAAGGTGCAACGATTCATCAGTGGACTACCTAAGGACTATCAAAAAATGATTGAGTTTGACAAGACAAAGACCCTAGAAGACACTATTCGAAAGGCAAGATATTGTTATGAACATCTTGGGCATCGGACAGAACCTCGTGAAGGCTGAAAGCAGAAGAATAGTTCAGGATTCCAGAAAAAGGGGTTTAAATCCCCAATATTTAAAAACTATAAAAGGACTCAAGGATGAGCTTCCCAACCCTAAGTGTACACCAGCAGAATTTCCCCTCCCAGAGCGGAAATAAACATTTTGGATCTACCCCAGGAAAGATTGATAACCCGAAGAAAGAACCCTTGAAATGTTGGGGTTGTGGAAAAGAACATCTATTGAGGGACTGCCCGCACCGACAACAGAACAGTCGAAGAATTTACAACGTTCAAGAAGCTACCACCGTCAATGAAGTGGCCAGGAGTATGCCGCATATTTATGTAACCGTGGATAATAAACAAGCTGGCCACCAAGCTTCAGTGGTGGATATGGAAGGTATGATCACCAACCATCTAGTGTCTATTCTAATTGACCCTGGTTCAAATTTGAGTTATATAGCTCCTAAGGTTGTTGATAAGTGTAAATTACAACCACATAAACACGCCAATCCATGGTTGGTACAATTAGCCACTGGCACCAAAAGAAAGGTAGCGGAGGTCATACCAGCTTGCCAATTCACTATGGGTAAATTCCCCACCCAAGCAACCCTTAACATATTACCCCTAGGATCGTATGACCTGTTGATTGGTATGGATTGGCTAGCCACATATAAAGCCAGACAAGACTGTTACCATAAAACCTTAGAATGTGTAAGTAAAGAAGGAAGAAGGATAACCCTTCAAGGGATCCAAAAATTTGTCTCAGTGAGACGAATATCAACTCTTCAAATGAGAAAGTATTGCAGAAATGGATGTCCACTATATGCGATACAGGTGTTGGAATCAGTTGAATATGACAAACCAAGCCTTGAAGACGACCCCAGACTAAGAGAATATAGAGATGTATTTCTGGAAGAGGTATCGGGTCTACCTCCGAGAAGGGACATTGACTTCTCGATAGAACTTACACCAGGAGCGGTGCCAGTGTCTAGGACACCCTACAGGATGAGCATACCTGACCTAGTTGAGCTTAAATTACAACTAAAAGAAATGATAGACAAAGGCTATATTTGGCCTAGCGTGTCTCCATGGGGAGCACCAGTCCTGTTTGTGAAAACGAAAGACGGTACCCTCCGACTGTGCATGGATTATAGATAACTCAATAAGGTAACCATAAAGAACAAGTACCCCTTACCCAGGATCGATGACTTGTTCGGTCAATTGGGAGGTGCTTCCATCTTCTTAAAGATTGACTTGAGATCTGGATACCATCAAGTCCGAATCAAGGGTGAAGACATCCACAAAACTTCCTTCGGGACGAGATATGGTCACTATGAGTTTGTGGTAGTACCATTTGGATTGACCAATGCCCCTGCCACTTTTATGTGCTTGATGAACAATGTGCTCAGCAAATTCCTAGAAAAATTTGTACTGGTTTTTATTGACGATATATTAATTTACTCCAAGAATAGAGAGGAACATGAGGAACATCTTAGACTTGTGCTTCAAGTGCTAAGAGAACATCATCTCTATGCCAAATTTAGCAAGTGTGACTTTTTCCAGAAGCAAATACACTACTTGGGCCATGTCATATCTGAAGAAGGAGTAGTAGTAGACCTTGACAAGATCAGGTCTATCATGGAGTGGCCCACCCCAAAGAATGTTTCGAATATCAGATCCTTTATGGGCTTAGCAAGATACTATAGGAGGTTTATAAAAGGATTCTCCAAGATTGGTTGTCCAATCACTACCCTCCAGAAGAAGGGAGTTAAATTCCTTTGGACCCCAAAATGCGAAGAAAGGTTTCTGTCCCTAAAACATCTACTGACCCACACACTTGTCTTGAAGATCGTCGATCTTGAAGCTGACTTCCTAGTGTGCACAGATGCCTGCAAGGAAGGGCTCGTAGGAGTCCTTATGCAAGGAGGAAGTGTAGTCTGTTATGAATCCCAAAAATTGAATGAGAACAAAGTCAACTATGTGACCCATGATCTAGAGTTGGCTACCATAGTGCAGGCCTTAAAAATGTGGAGGCATTACCTCCTGGGAAGGAAATTTGTACTTATGACAGACCATTGTGGATTGCGACATCTGTTTGACCAACCGAAACTCAATGCCAGACATGCTAGGTGGATGGTCCTCCTTATCGAGTTTGATTTTGAAATCAAACATGTTAAAGGAAAGGAAAATAAGGTGGTTGATGCCCTTAGCAGAAGTATGAAAACAATTCGCTTGGCAGCGATGAGCACCTGCGAGGTGAATGTCAAGGAAAGAGTCAGGAATGCACAAGAAACAGACACATTCTTCTAGACCGTGATCTCGTACCTGGAGCAAGAACCCACAGGAATAAAGTATGAAGGCTACCAGATGATAGATGAAGGTCTGCTAACTTACAGAAATAGATTGTATATCCCAAATTGTGACGACTTGAAGAGGTTCATAATGGATGAACTACATAAAAGAACATATACTGGTCACCCAGATATCAGAAGATGATCACATCCACTAGGAAACAATTCTATTGGCCTGGGTTAGAGAAAGACATAGCTAACTATTTAGCTAAGTGCCTAGAATGCCAATAGGTTAAAGCAGAACACCGACACCCAGGTGGATTATTACAACCTCTACCAATCCTGGAATGGAAATGGGAGACCATCTCCATGGATTTCATCACCGGACTACCAACATCGGCCAGGTAGAATGACGCCATCATGGTGGTGGTGGATAAATTGAGCAAGTCTGCCCATTTTATCCCCGTCAAATCGACTTGCAAGGCAATAGATATTGCCATCATATTCATGAAGGAGATATTCAGACGACATGGTATGCCTAAAAAGATCGTGTCTAACAGAGACACAAAATTTACTTCCAACTTTTGGAAATCCTTGATGGCTGGTCTAGAGACCAAATTATTGTTCAGCGTAGCCTATCATCCTCAAACCGATGGACAGACGGAAAGAGTGAACCAAATATTAGAAGACATGCTAAGGATGCATGTAATTCATCCACCTAAAAAGTGGGAAGATTACCTGCCACTGGTGGAATTTGCCTACAATAACGGCTACCAAGAATCCCTAAAGATGAGTCCTTTCGAAGTCCTCTATGGTAGGCCGTGCAACACTCTAGTCAATTGGAGTAATCCCGTAAACAAAATTACTATTGGACCCAACATGTTGAAAGAAATGGAACAACAAGTGATTCACATAAAACAAAATCTAAAGGTCGCTCAAAACAGATAGAAAAGTTACGTCGACCGAAAGAGAACTCCAAGAGAATTCAAGATCGGAGACCATGTATATCTTAGAGTTAGGCCCAGGAAGAGTTCCCCAAGGATGGGATCTTGTGCCAAGTTGTAACCTCGGTATTGCGGACCCTTTGGAGTTCTAGATAGAGTGGGACCTGTAGCCTATAGGCTAGCACTTCCTCCCATAGTAAAAGCACATAATGTTTTCCATGTTTCATTATTGAAGAAATATGTACACGATTCTAATCATATAATTGACTGGCCTGTGATACAGGTGGAACCGGAGGGATAATTTCTGCCAGAACCTCAATGCATATTGGACAGAAAGGAAACCCCACTCAGGAACCGAACCATTGCACAGGTCAAGGTGTAGTGGAAATATTTTGGCCCAGATGAGGCTACGTGGGAAATGGAAGATGCCATGAAACAGGCATATCCGATTTTGTTTACTTCTGTACATACACGTCATATTGATAGATAGAACATCGAGGACGATGTTCCTTTAAGGGGGAGGGAATTGTAA
>ML845391.1:0-12481 GCA_009831015.1 Picea engelmannii | reverse complement strand
TGGAAGATGCCATGAAACAGGCATATCCGATTTTGTTTACTTCTGTACATACACGTCATATTGATAGATAGAACATCGAGGACGATGTTCCTTTAAGGGGGAGGGAATTGTAACACCCTGTTTCCCCCAGTCTGTAAAAATAATTATATTGGCCAAGAACTATGACAAACTCAAAGATGTGAATGTTTGATTTGATGGACCTTTGTATAAAAGGTCGATGAATGTAAATTATGTTATGAATATGTGTTGCACAACTGTTGGGGAGGGGATGTGCTAAAAGAGACCACAATGCCTAATGAGAGGTGGTGGAAGGGACCTGGAATGGTTGCATTAACTTCCACCGAACCAATTCCATACTGGTTTTTACTTGCTCAAAGACCAAAGCAACTCTCTGACTCTGGAATAATTTACCCGTCATGATGGTAGGTGGGGAGGCTCCTCAAGAGTTAATGAGGGGATGGGGGCAAACCACCCATCCGTAGAAGCTCTCAAACTTGACCACGGATGGGGGAATTCGCGCCACACGCAATCTTGCAGAAAAGGAAAGAAAGGAAGTGTGGGGAAGGGGGAAGAGGGAACAGGCGTGATAGGGATCACAGAAGAGAACTGGGAGGAACTCTAGAAATACAGGGAGTTCTGAACAGAGGAGAAGGAGAGTAACCTTCTTCCTTGACTTTCGTTGAGCTGGAAGTAGGAGACTGAATATCAAGCATCCTAGTTTAGCTCGGGGGTGGCTAGTGGTAAATCCGTTTGGAGTCATTGAGCCTACGGTTGGGTGGAAACAAGCACCCCTCTCAGCAGTCGCGCCATTCCTGGTGTTTCTGATAAGTGTTTATGTCTTGTATTTTGAATTGAATATCCTGGATGCATGCTCATGTTTATACGCTCATAAATGGTTTCTGTATAGAAGTGATTGCCTTGTGTTTTGATTGGGAATAATCGATGCATGTTTATACTTATATGACCATAATCGGTTTATGTATAGAATAAATAAGTTTAGAATACGAGTTCGTTCCCTTGAGAATTGTCCCATCTACTTGACTCCCGCTCTGTCCTGGTTTAATTTCCCGAAGGTACCTTCTTCTGGGAAGTTTCCTTGCATTCCAGAGCCGGAGTGAGTTCCTTGAAAAGATTACCATTATAGTAAACCCACGAGTTTACCTTACCCCTGTCACAGAGTTCATAGCTCAGCGAATTAGGAAGGCATCTCAGTCAGGTCACCAAGCCTAGGGATAATTACCCAAGAATCATCTAAAGGTCCAGATGACCTGGGTCTGGAAACCTTGTACGAGAAAGAGTAGTTCTCTCAGGTTTCGAAGTCATGGGAGTTCGAAGCCCCGAGAGGTTGAATCTCGTGAATCAAGATCAAAAAGGATAGAGAGTCCCATTTATCGAAAGAGAATACCCCATCGTTTGGTAGACGAATGGTCGGAATCCTTTCGAAAATACCCCAGATCGGTCAAGACCGACGAATCTAGAGGAGGAGCGCAGGCGTTAACACCTCGACCCCTTCATCCTTCACAAGTAGTGATGGGATCCAACACCGTAGATCCAAGGATCTGTCGAAGCTCTATTGACCGTCAATCTTAACCTTTGCATAGGTAGGAGAGTGGACTCGACAAACGTCCTAAAAGTCCCGAAGTATTTGGAACCGTCCATCGGCACAGGACACGTGGCAGTCGGGTAGCATTCTGTTGACTTGCGACTTGGAGTGGTCAAAGGGAAAGACCCCTCGTTTTCGCCAGTCGCGAAATCCCAGTATACTAAACCCCGAATCGATTTAGCGTGAATAAGCTTCTGCATTTTGGCACCCGGGAAACCAAAGGGCAAGACCCCTCATTTTCGCCAGTCGCGAAATCCCAGTATACTAAACCCCGAATCGGTTTAGCGTTAATAAGCTTCGGTTTTTTGGCACCTGGGAAACCAAAGGGCAAGACCCCTCTTTTTCACCAGTCGCGAAATCCCGGTATACGAAACCCCGAATCGGTTTAGCGTAAATAAGTTTTGGCATTTTGGCACACAGGAAACCAAAGGGCAAGACCCCTCATTTTCGCTAGTCGTGAAATCCTGGTATACGAAACCCTGAATCGGTTTAGCGTAAATACTTTTCGGTGTTTCAGCACCTAGGAAACCATAGGGCAAGACCCCTTGTCTTTGCAAGTCGCGAAATTCCGGTATACGAAACCCCAACGTGCTCTATGGATGAGCCAGTTTAGTGTGAATAAGTTTCGGCATTTCGGCACCCGAGAAACCAGAGGGCAAGACCCCTCGTCTTCGCAAGTCGTGAAATCCCTGTATACGAAACCCCGATGCGCTCTGTGGATGAGCCCTAGGTCACAAGAAAGGGTCATGTGGTAGAAGGAGGAGGTAGGCGCTAGCATTTAATGAAGGGTCTAAACTCAGGAATTGACATTTCAGGTCTCAAAAGAATCTGGACCGTCCATTTGTAGAGGACGCGTGGCGAAGATATAAAGCTGTTGGCATTCTAGAGATCGGGGAAATAGGAGTCAAGACCTCGCCAAAATCCCGAAAGGTAGAATGCCGGGATTTAATCTGGGCCGTTGATCAAGTCGACGATATGGACCATAGATCCGGATGATACCGGGCTTTCGGGTTCCAGGGATTGAAGGAACAAGGATTCCTTGCAACAGGAATCTCGAAAGTCGAGTTCCGGTAGTGCCATTTGGTGTTAGCATGTGTTCACTGAGGTGGTCACATGGAGTAGGAAAAAGGGGAGCCAAGGAGCTCGTTAACTCCATTTCGGGTTTCGACATTTCAAGGGACAAGGAGCCGGGGAGAGCTCGCACACAGAAATCCCAAAATGCGAAAGCTGGAAGCGCCTTTTTGGTAAGGCCTGTGGTCATAGCCAATAATCACATGGAGGAAGATAAGGGAAGGGATGGTCTACGCTAGGCCCCATAGAAATTCGAGGATTTTGTCCCTCGAAGAAAAGACAAAAAATCTAGGTTGTCGTAGTGGGTATGTGACAGATCGTGCCTCTTAAACTCAATATCAACTAACTTGATGTCTTCTAGATCAGTAGCCTCTACTTTCGAATGACCGAAATCTAACAACGAAAACATACCAACCTGAAGAGGGAAGGTTGGCCATAACTTTTTCCGGGCCGCTTTCAATTCTTTACTAATGCCCCCTGTCACGGTCTGATAAGCCACCTCTCGTCATACCAGACGATCTGGTAAAAACATTGGGAGAGCATGGGAGGGAACCGAGCACCCAAAAACCTTGATGTAGGAAAAGTTTTCCTCAATATACCAGTCTGTTATTTTTCCCAGGTTAGCCATGGTTCTTTCTAAAATTCTGGGAGGTGGGAAACCGTATAGGGTGATATAAATCGACACCACCACATAATGACATATTTCATAGAATAAATTTTTGGCTTTGTCCTCCCACAGTTTGGAGTGATAGAAATGGATAGGCTCGACGTTGGTCGAGGTCCAGCTCCAACTCATCAAAGGGAAATGAGTCATAAAGAAAATAGCATCCATAATGTATGCTAACATATAGAAAGGAGTCGGTTTCCCTTAGGAATTTACCAACTGGTACCCTGTGATTTCCTTAGCCAGGTTGTCTGATAACATCTTGGCCCAACTGAAAGAGTAGCCCTCAACCACTTCATGCATAATTGGTACCCAGGCCAATAGGAAATGAGAGGAGTCTTTTTTCCCGAATATCCTACATAGCATCATAGCCACATAAATCATATGGGCGTTTAACGATGTTGTGGTATATATGTCGTGAGTGTCGGCTTTGAATTTCTCAGGGTGCCCCCACTAGTCCTTGATTAAATCAGGGTAGTTTTTGTCATATTATGTGCACTCTTGTTTTTCAAAATCCATTATGAACGCAACGTTGTAACTGCATTTAAAAACGAGGGATAATTTATACATTACTTGTATATGCTCCGGTTGAAAAGACCCAACAACAACCTTCTGTGAATTGCAAATGCTCCTGGTTGAAATGTCGACGTTCTCTAGGGCCCAGCGTATCATGTCATTATATGACATGAGCCTTGGTCGCGCGACTATTTTGTGTAGCTCTGACTAAGCTATATCTCTGATTTTAGTCGCATGAGTTTCAGACACTTCATCACCTGAATCCTCTAGGCAATTTATCAACTCGTGTTGTAGAATGTCGAACACTTGTGTCCATGATTTTACAGTATCGATGACTCTCGGTGAGATGTCTGACATAACATCTATGTTCGGGTTTGCGCTTTCACCAGCTGCTTTGGCCATATTTCAGGGTGCCATGATGTTGATGAAACCGGAACTGGGTTACCTGTTACAGGAGGATGCGTGAGCTTCTTAGTTGGCTAAAACTTGTTATTCTGTGAGAATGAAAATGGAATTCAAAATCAAACGTTCGTATTCACCTTAGGCGTATTAATTTGAGAATACCTTTACTGACAATAAATTTATTTACCTTAATGAGAAGATCTAGTTGGTGATCTGCAATCCACATTAGAATCATTACCGTAGATTTGTGATTAATGCCATAAATATCGGCGGTTCATGATCGATAATTTTGGATGAAACAGGGTAGAAAATCTCTTAATTGTGAATTCACGAAAGATTAATTTCGAGATAACCTTGTTTAAAACATTAATTAATCGTGTTTAACTTTAAGTTTTTTCGGGCATTCGAACTTCAGGATTTTTAATAGTAGCTCGAGATAGAATCCCCGAAACTCGAAACCGAGAAATGATTAGTTATTGGATAATCGTTTTTTAGCTTTAATTAACCCTGTTTAAGTTTGAAGTGTTTTGGAAGTTTGGACTTCGAAGACTTCAAGATGTGATGGATGATAAACGTTCGAATCTCTGAAGTGTGAAGTTATTAACTATCTTTTAACCGAGATTAACTTAATTGATTAAGATTTAATATTTCGAGATTTTGTTGTTTCGTGGGTTTGCAATTTAGCTCATCATTATATTTTTGAATGGTCGTTACCCGTAGTGACGTGTTGAGGGTGACATCATTTTAAATGACACGTCGAGACCAGGGAGTGCCACAAGTTAATTAGAATCATGTGAATCCTTAGATGAAAATCTCAGGGGAGGGTGCCACGTGTTGACTCGGGAAAGATTCAAAATGTGAATGTGTACCACGACTCGTGTCTTTCAAAGGTTGGTGAAAAAGCGATAACAGACACATTCGGGTTTCGGGCTTTTTTAAATTTGTGACTTGTTGAAACGCCCGAAGAACAAAGCTCCGAAGTGGCCTCTCGAGACTTAACTCTTTAACCATTTGGCAGCTCCACAAATCCGAAAAGATTTAGGGTCGTTCGATTAGATGGAAGACTTCATCAACAACGTATATCATGCACGCCTTATTCTTATTTAACCAGAAATGAAAATTATTTAAAGTCCAAAAGTTTAGAAATATATATATGTTCCAACACCCGTGACTCCAAGAACAACAAAGCACATATGCTCTAAGAAGACTATCACAAGAAATATATCTTTCAATAAATATCCAACCTCTCAACCTCTCCAACCTATTAACCTCCCCTCCATCACCACTTCCTCTTCCTATTTGTCAAGTTTCCATGCCCACTTCCCCAAATATCCTCAACCACCCTCGTTATTAGCCATCAACCTCTCTCTTCTAGATTTTTGGGAAAAGTTAAAATAAACTAAAATATAAATGATTTACATAAAATAACAATAAATAAAATGCAAAGTCTTTCTTCTCATGCTATCTTATAAATGCAACTAGAAAATTTTCCCCAAAATGTACATGACCAGCCACCATACTCATTTAATTCATCATACCAATCATCAATTAAATCCAAAGAAGATATTTAAGGCTACTAGATATTTTTGTATGCAATATAATTTACATAGTCATTAAACAATTCAGTTAAATAGTTAATAAGCTAGTCTAATAATTAATACATTAATTAATTCTACTAGTGAACATGTGCAAGGTATGTGTGCATAGCTAGCCGACACATATCTTATGCATGTACTAACAATAAATAACCATTGTCTCTAGCACACAGTTCTAGCATGATCACACCAAGGTATGGAAGACAACATATCAAGTAAATGCATCATTTAATAATCCTAACGAACAAAATTACAATAATTCATCAATAACTCATTATCACACTTAAAATATCAAAAGAGAATCAAGAGGGTTTTAAACATGGTAGGAACCAAGGGAGAAAGAAATAGTGGCACATCTAATCCCCAATCAATATTCTCTACTAACATCGAAGCATCCTTCCTTCCTAGCCTACTTTTATCTTCCATCCTATCCTTTCCTTTGATGGACTAAGCTAGAGCGTCAACTATATTGGCCTAACTCCAGATAAAACCAGTAAGCGGAAGTTTCATACATCTCGACCAAGCTTCCCCAACATAAAACTAGAAATTTCCATCACATGTATAGGGGAGTGTGACTTCACACAACCCTCCCACAACTCTAGGTTTTGGAGGATAAATGGTGGGAAATACCTCCACCTCTCCTCATAGAACTAGGGTGAACACCCTACATCAAGTCATACTATGAAACTACTGTTCTTAGAGTCACGTCATCAAACAACCACTCTGGGTAAGTTGTGCATCCTGTCAAAACCACACTTACCACAAATCACAACAACATTTTGAACCATAAATTAAATAATAAGTACAACTTATAGCATACACTATCTTCTTGATGTCTACGATATCCAAGTTACCTCAACACTATAGTCATTTGGCCATCACATAACTCATCAACCTGTATGTTAGTTCACCAATAACTCATATCCATGCAGATACATCACATATTTCATATAAGAATCCATTTTTGCATTGGCACTCTATTAAGAAATGTATGTTTATTTACATCATGACTTTCATCTATTATGCATTCACAACATAACTTGAACTGGTATCCATGTACCAAAACTTCTTATTTTAATTTTCATGTTCAAGCAATCAAAGTGCTATCATTGTCATGAGCATATAACAATAAAAATAATATCATGTAACACACAAATAGGTCTATATGTACACATCTCGAATGTCTAATTTAGTCTCACTGACTCCAAACAACTGTTAAACATTGAATTATTAAGATGAACAAACAAAAATGTTCTAACTGTCTAAGGCTAAAATATCGGGTGTTACATTAAGCTTGTGGTGAATATCGATTCCAAGATATTTGTATGAAGTCACTTCCTCCAAGTTGTTGTTTTCATATACGAAGGTATCATAAGTGATCTTATTGGATTTAATGATCGTGACCTTAGTCTTGTCAGTATTAACAATCAATACCCATATTGGAGCAAAAATCCCTGAGGATTCTTAGTTGGTTTTCAAGATTGTGCGAACTCCTCTCCATAAGAACGATATCATCAACATAAAGAAGAAGATCATATGTATGCATCTTATAGACCCATTAAAGGGCACAACATGTCACTCCAAGGATTTGAACCTAGGTGGGGAGGGTAACAATCATTCCTCCCAAGCACCCAAGCTACATCTAATGGACATTTATTAATGTATTATTACTTTAATAATGTATTAATAATTTAATATGTTACATTATACATTGATGTATTAATACTTTAATTTTTACATTATTAAAGTAGTAATACATTAATAATACATTATTAAAGTATTAACACATTAATACATTAATTGACAATGACCATGGTTTTTTATGGTTGATCATGACCATGGTTAACTTTGGTAGATATTGGTTGACTTTGGGAAGGAAAGATTGACTATGCTTTATTGTGGTTGTCCTTCACCATGGTTGACTTTGGTTGACCATGGTTGATCGAGGTTTATTATGGTTGACCATGTGCCCATGGATGACCTTCCTTGACCATGTGGATGTGATTATGGTGGGTCACATTGATTATATTTAACCATAGTTTACTATGGCACTACTGCATATATTTAACCATAGTTTACTATGGCACTATTGCATTGCAATGCTCATCAT
This sequence comes from Picea engelmannii, assembly GCA_009831015.1. Lineage (NCBI taxonomy): Eukaryota > Viridiplantae > Streptophyta > Pinopsida > Pinales > Pinaceae > Picea > Picea engelmannii. Next base: position 4,520 of record ML845391.1, on the reverse strand, counting down.
GTTTTGTTTGTCACATTGTGACATTAGGTTTTGTTCGTCACATTGTGACATTGACTTTTGTTCATCACATGACATCGTAAGCTTATGGTCATCAAATTACAACGAAGGGTTTTTTTTGTCACATTATGGCATTATAATAGGTTTTTCACATTATGTTGTTGGAACAGGTTTGTCACATTATGGCATTGGAATATGTTTGTCACAGTCCAACAAAGGGTTATGTTCGTCACGTTGCAACGTCGAGAAATGTTTGTCTCATTGCAATGTTGATCTATGTTTGTCATATTGCCACATTGGGTTGTGTACATCACGTTGCGATGATGGATTGTTTTCATCCCATTGGAACGTTTAGAAATGTCTGCCACAATGGAACATCAGGATATGTGTGTCACGTTACAACATGAGGATATGTTCATCACATTGCAACGACAAGGCTATGTTCATCACATTGTGATGTCCGTTTATGTTCGTTACATTATGATGACAGGGCTATGTTCATCACATTATGACAACAGGGCTATGTTCGTACATTGTGACGTTCATATATGTTTGTCACATTGCAATGTTCGTATATGTTCATCACATTGCAACGTTACTATGTTTGGTAGATTGCAACATTACTATGTTTGACACATTGCGATGTTTGGAAATGTTTGTCACATTGCGACGTTGGGATATGTGTGTTACATTGCAACGTGATGAAATGTTCGTCACATTACGACAACATGGCGATGTGCGTCATCTATTTATGTTTGTCACATTGCGACATTACTATCCACCTTGTGACAACATGGCTATGTTCGTCACATTGTGACAACATGGCTATGTTCGTCACATTGTGACAACATGGCTATGTTCTTCACATTGCGACATCAGTTTATGTTCGTCACATTGCGATGTTACTATGTTCAACATATTGCAACGTTACTATGTTCGTCAGATTGCGAAATTACTATTTTTGTCACTAAGCGACATTACTATGTTCGACACATTACAACATTACTATGTTCGTCATTAAGTAACATTTTGTTCGTCATATTGCAACGCCGGGGCATGTTCGTTGCATGATAAGGTTGGTTTGTGTTCGACACATTATGAAAATGAATTTTAGGCAAATTTTGTTTCCTTTGTGAAAAGGATAAGAACTTTGAACTGATGTAATATATTACATAGAATGAAACTTGGAATCATACTTGTTCTAAGGACATTGATAACATATGATCTTGAACTATAAAATCTATCCCTTCCAAATAATCACATATACAATTAGAGTATGCATTTATGCATTCAACTTTTTGGTGTTGCAAATTGTGATTGTCACGAAAACACAAAGAAATGGGTTAAAATCAATTATGACTTATAGGAGTAAAATATTTAACTGAAATCCATTTATGGCTAACTGTGATTGATTTCAAGGTATTGCTTTTGTGGATAGATTCATACAACTAACATGTTCTCGTACAAATAACGTGTTCATACAAGGGCACTCTAGGAGAAAGTGTTTTTCATCTTCAACCCTTTTAGTGTCACAAAGGTGAGAAATTCTTTCATTCCATGGTGTTTTCTTTTTATATTTTATAATGAAATATATTTATATCTTTTCACAAATTTAAAATATCTTAATATCATTCAAAATATAAAATGTTGTTTTCTCTTCATATATTGTTATTAGACATTTGGTTTAAAATATAAAATATTGTGTTTTCTAGATACTATATATTGTTATTAGGATATTTGATTTTCATTGAACACTTTTTCTTTAAAAAATAAATAATATAATTATTTAATATTTTTAATTTTTGAAATTAATATTTTATTTATTTAATGTAGTTTTTATTATTATTGTTTGAATTGGTTAAATTACTTATATAAAAACTTAAAATATAATTTATTATTACTATTTCATTAACAAATACTACTGTTAATTAAAAAATAGAAAAAAAAAACAAAAAAAAACAAAATATGAAATATACAAAAATAAAAATAAAACCCTAAATATGAACAACTTATGTAGCCTTAAATAATAAAATTATTATGTAGCCTTAAATAATAAAATTATAAACCCTATATCAAAAGAAATAAATTCAGGAGAAACTCTAAATATGAAAAGATATAAAATCCATATTGGACTTTGGGTTTGCTGTCAAACCAGAGAAACACTGGCGAAGTACACATGAGCATATGCAATGTTGCGCTCAATGTGTGGTATAGGAGTGCAATTTGCTCAAAGTGGTATAGGAAGTGTAACTTTTTTTTATGCATCCTTAAAGAGAGGAGATCAGGCCTAGAGAGGAAATGACGTGATTTAGTTTTAAGCAGATTCATGAGTGTCAAATTTAGGGAAAGTGTATTGGTTTGAGGAAAAACATTTTTTTGTGTGTTAAGGAAAGATGAACCCATACTTTTCTTCAATATATGGGTTAGATTAACCATTAATACTATATGCAAATTCTGAGTGTGGAAATAACTAAATTTATTTTACTGTTATATTTACTCTTCTAATAAACCTATCTCCAACCTCTATCAATGCCCAACCTAGATAGATTACACACTATATCTATAATAATAAATTAAATACTTAGAATTTTTTATGAAGAGTAAGCTTTTTTCAGTAAAACCTAAATTTATAATAAAAAATTAAATACTTAAAATTTATAATAAAAAATTAAATACTTAGAATTTATGAGGAATAAGTTTTTTTTTTTTTTTGTTGAAAGCTGGATATGACAAGTTCAGACTTTTTATGACCTTAAATATTGAAGTGTGGATTTTATATCCTCATGTCAAATACTTAAAAAAAAACATATTGTAGGATGTCAAATTCCATAACTGGAGGAGACCCAAAGGCCAAGGGGACGAAATTTTTTGTGTTCTGCAATTAAAATTAATGCTGATGTTGATATACCATCTGAGTCATATAGATGTAAATTAAGTCAGAGTAGGTTAATTGAGGAGCAAACAGGACCTATTTTTCAGGCAAAAAAAAATGGGTTTCAGCCAGATTTTCAAAGATAACCTGCTCATGGATCAAAGTACCATGCATTTCAGAGCTATACTTTAAGGATTTTGCCTCATTATCAACTCAAATGCTCAGAAAATCGATCAAAATTTTAAATTAACAAAAAATTTAAAACCAGAAAACAAAAAAAGCTGCCTAAAAAATAAAAAATAACTAGATGGCTACCAAATTAGCCCACTCCAATTAAGTCTATGCCAATTTCTTCCGTAAAAGTTTAAAACTGATGACCAACCCAATAATTATTGAAGCTCCTATATGTACGTACTCATTGCTGACACCAATTAGTAATAAGCCTAATCCAAACGTTGTATATTTATCCATGCCAAAAAAACAGTGGGCTCTGTGGCCCGGTCTGAACTGCAGTTACTTCATCTACTACAAAGCGTACGAAAGGTCAGTGAGCTCTGTGGGACGATCTGAATTGGAGTTACTTTGTCCGCTACAAAGTCCGATGTGACGAGAAAAAGGAGAAAGTTAAAAATTATTTAAAATGGCATAGGCGAACAATGCACAAGAAATTTCCGCATAAGATCTAATCTGAGAAGCAGGATGGGAGATTGGTTGGTCAAATTACAGAATTTCAGGTTCAGGCGATGCTTGTGGTGGCTAGTTCTGATGGGCTTGGCAGGTTTTGTGGGTCTTATGAAGGCTGGGATCTCAATCCAACAGCCAAAAATGCCCACCAAGAACGGAGAGGAGAAGAGTCATCCCCGGATTGCCATATGTTTAGTAGGTGGAGCGAGGAGGTTTGAGCTTACAGGGCCTTCTCTGCTGAAACATGTACTGAATAGGTATAATAATACGGATGTTTTCTTGAACGCTCCCTTTGACAATGACTCGCACAAATTCTTCTTTCTCAAGAATGCAAACAGTCTTGCAGCTGTTCGCATCTTTAGCCCTGATACGATAGAGGAGACCACTAAGCGTGCAGAAGTCTTGACACCAAAAGGTTCTCCAAATGGATTACAGGTATGTTGCAATCCTTTTTATCCAATGAACTTTATTTTGGGTTGGTTTTTAGCAAAATCCTCTTATTGATGATGGAAGAGCAAGGAATGATTACTAACATGTGTTGGAAACGGTGACAACAACTCATCCGTGAATAGGATTCTAGATCCTATAAACCAGGATTGGTTGTAACCAATGCACTTAAGTTAAACTATGGATGAGATTACATTTAATAGTCAGTTTCTAATATACATTGCTATAAATTTGTATGCCCGTAGAGGCTGTGAGTGTGTCTGAGAGGAGTGAGATCTGTCTATAATCTCCATTAGCTGAATAATAAGATAATCGATACCTGCGCTTGGTGGACGTAGCCCAACATTTGGGTGAACCATGTAAATTGCTGTTTGCTATGTTCTTTGTCTGCATGTATTGATTTTCTTATGGTAATTTGTGTTTCCGCACTTGCAAATTACTACAAGTGGTATCAGAGCTGAGGAAGTGCTGAGGAGGACGCAGACCGGAAGAGGCCGCTCTGAAATCCAGCCGCGTTGAG
>ML845390.1:20675-32607 GCA_009831015.1 Picea engelmannii | reverse complement strand
AACTAGTTGAGTGTCGAGATAGACCCGGATATGAGAGATACCCAATGACAAGGCGTCACGAAGCAACTCAATAACTGCACTATACTCGATGACATTATTTGTGGTGTCACCTAAGCATATACCTCCGGAAGATAACAACTGACCCTGTGGCGTAAAGATTACCCAAGCTGTGGAGGCAAGACTCTGTGTGTGTCGACTAGCACCATCCGCATACCCAATGAACACCTCAGACTCACTTGATATCTACCATATTGACGGAAGATAACATCAATGACACATCCATAACACTTTTAAAAGAAATGTAAAAAGTTAATAGTACAAAGACTATACATATGTTACAAAAAGTTACCCACAGTGACCTATCTATGAGTAATACTTCTTGAGGTAGAGCCCATTTCTAGGCTCCACCAATGCATTCCCTTCAAAATCAACCAAATGATAACCACCCTTTTTTAATACCTCTTTTATAATGAAGGGTCCGAACCACATGGGTTTAAACTTTCCTGCCCCTAGGGGGTCCTTGTCTTGGTCATAGACCAGGATAAGGTCACCTTCAGAGAAAATATGAGGATGAACGGACCTATCATACTGACACTTGACCTTATGTTTATAAGCCTCGTTGTCCAGGGTCACATTGTGACACTGCTCATCAAGCTGCTCAAGGTGTACTAACCGTTCTTCAAGTGGAGAAGTGTCTGGAAATAACTGTACTACCAATTTCAGAGATGGAATTTGACATTCTATGGGAAAGACTGCCTCCAGCCCGTAAATGAGTTGAAAAGGTGAGAAACTGGTTGTTGTCTTAAAAGATGTTCAGTAAGCCCATAATGCCGAGTATAACATCAAATTCTAGTTTGACTTGGTTGAGTTGATAGTTCGTTGTAGAATCGTCTTAAGAGTTTTGTTTACAGCTTCCACCTGTCCATTGGCTTGGGGGTAGTAAGGTGATGAATGTTCCTGCCGTAACATAAGATTTGATGTTAATTCGGTCATCATTTGGTTCTGAAAGTGACAGCCATGATTAGTGACAATCTCTCTCGGGATGTCGAACCGTGCTATAATCTGGTTGAATAAAAAGAGAGCTGCAGTCTCTCCATCATCTTTAAACGTTGGCATAACTTCGACCCACTTAGTGAAGTAGTCAATAGCTATGATGATATAGCGGTGCCCCCTTGCTAACTGGGGGTTGCATGTAGTGTAATCAATCCCCCACTTAGTGAAGGGACCAACTGTGATGACAGGAAACATGGGAGCAGGATGTGCCCTCATCTTCCGAGAGAAGACTTAGCACAGATGACACTTCTTGACCGATTCGATACAATCTTTGATAAGTGTCGGCCAGAAGTAACCTGCTCGTAGAATATTTTGGGTTGTTTCCAACCCAGATAAATGACCGCCGCAAGCTCCAGTATGACAATCTTTGAGCACTATGACGACCTCCTCATGAGTGAGACATCGACGCAAGATGCAGTCTACACCTCTCCGATACAACATATCATCGAGTATGAGATAATTCTTATCCTGATGGCGTATCCGCCGACGCTCATAAAGAGAAGTAGAGGTGGGGAACTTCAAAGTCTAGAGATAGATAAGTATATCTCCATACCATAGGTCTGAAGATGCAATCAAAAACATATCCCCCCGTATAGGCGATTCGTCAGGCACAACGTCACCTAACTCAACCGAAAGTTCTGAAATAAACTTTGCGAACACCAATGACTTCTTGGACTTTTATGAAACGAAGTCTAAGTCAAATTCTTGGAGGATGACCATCCATCTACTAATTTTTCTGCCTATAACTCATCCTGTCAACATGTATTGGAATGGATTCATGACAACAATGACGGTGGTCTTGCGAAACAGAACATAGTGACGGAACCGTTGAACAGCATGAACTACTGCCAACGCAAGTTTTTCGATGTGATAATAATTGAGTTCTGGTCCTACGAGGCCTCGGCTCAGGTAATAGATCACATATTATGAAAATGAATCATCTTCCTGGACTAAAACCATGCCTATAGTTGACTCTGCAGCAGCCAAATATAATAAGAAATCTTTGTTATAATTAGGTGGCCGTAGCAGAGGTGCGGTTGTGAGGGTGTGTTTTAATGCGTCCAAAGAGCATTGAGTGGCTTCGTCCCAGAAAAAAGGAACGTCTTTATTTAGAAAATGCATAAAGCCGTTGGTGATTTCAACATAGATGGCGATGAAGCATCGGTAGAAGTTCGCCTTGCCTTGTAGACTTTGAAGTTGTAAGATTGTGCATGGGGGGGGCAACTGGATTATTTCCTCCACCTTAAGAGGATCTACCATGATCCCTGTTGTTGAAACGATGAAACCTAGAAAACATCCCGACGTCACGCAGAAGATGCACTTGTTGGGATTCAAGCGAATCCTGAAGTAGCGACAACGTTCGAAGATTAGTCTGAGGTGCATAGGATGATCCTTTCTCTTCGAGAGAGTGATGCTAAATCATCTAGATAGTCCTTGAATATATGTTTGAGGTCATGAAATGCAAAATACATGGCCCGTTGGAATGTGGGTCCAACATTTTTAAGGCCAAAAGGCATCTTACGATAGGCGAATGTACCCCACAGACAAATGAATGCCATTTTGTGTTGGTCTTCAGGTTTGATTTGGATTTGATTATATCCCGAAAAACCATCCATGAAAGAAAAGGATTCACAACCAGCACATTCATCAATGATCTGGTCAATGAATGGTGTTGGAAAATTATCTTTTGGACATGCCTTGTTCAAATCACGGAAATCGGTACATACACGAATCGTGCCTTGTTTTTTATTGACTGGCACATGGTTTGACACCCATTGAGTCAAATGAATAGGATAAATGAAACCTTCCTTGAGCAATTTCTCAACCTCAATCTTGATGGATGCTGCTTTCTTAGGATTGACTGGATGAAGTTTTTGTCGAATAGGCTTGGCATCATGATACGTTGTGATTTCATGTTCAACTATTTTCGAATCGATACCTGGCATTTCCTCATAAGACCAAGCAAAAACGTCGTGGAATTCTTTGAAAAGATTCGTGTAAATCTGAATCTCTTTGGGGGAGAAATCCACTCCGACGAAGACATTCTCCACGACGCCAGGGTTTCAGGAGATGCTAATAGGTATAGTTTCAGTGATAGTCGCCATATTACCCTCATCATAAATTTCCTGTGTAGTTAAGAGATTAGTACATGGCTGATCTCCCGTCATGGTAACAGTGAATTCTCCTGCCTCGATTCAACTTAACTCTAGGAGGAAATATGATCTATGATGAAGATCTTCCCAAGGTTTGTTTGGACTAGTCATTGCTTCGATTATTGCTTCGTCAGAAGGCAAGACTAAGTCTAATGAATCGATGTTAGAAAGAGAACCTTGAGCCCAAATAGGCTCTAGAAATGGATCTAACTCTTGTGCAGGAATCAGATCAGGGTTAGCTGAAGCTTGCTGGACTAAAGAGTACTCTACTTCAATGGCTGACAAGGGCATGGACATGCCTGAGTGCCCTGTATCATCCATCGTGGCTGATGGGGATGGAAGAATCCAAGGATCCTCAAAGTAAGTCGTGCGAAACAAGGAAACTTGGAAAATCTCAACCTTATGGTGATTAGATATAAATTTGATGTCATCGTGAGGAGGTGGGTAATCGAAGGTACCCATCAAGGATGGGCAAAAACTAACTCCTATGTTAACGACACCTGGTTGAGGATTATCAATCATGGGGACCGTGGATGCCCCCAAAGCTGGGTCAGGTCTAGAGAAGGACAATTGATCGATGGTCACTATCCGAACCTCGTGTGGAAACAACAAGACTTAGAAAACTGTAGCAACCACATCTTGCATAGCATAAGTCCAACTCCGTCCTAATAATAGGTTATAGTCGAGGGGAGAATTGACTACTTCCACTTCGACGCACATGGTTTTTCCTCCTAACTGCACGGGGAAAGAAGGAACGATGGCATGTGGTCAGAAAGAATGACCGTCGGAAGAAGTGAGGAGAGTAGGTGAAGGAGACAAAGCAGGCTGTCCAATGGCCTTCCAACATGCTAACGACATAACGCATGTCGAGGCACCCTCGTTGACCACCATGCGGAAGATATTCCGTGTAAAAGTTTTCGTGGGATGAGCCACTACTATCTGAAATGCTACGTGGTAAGGCAGGAGAGGTTTTAAGTTGGTTGTATCTAACATGATGGTACCCGGGTTACAAGTCTCGGTAGAGCCTAAAGCAGCTAACAAGGATTTCCTCTGAGTAGGGTAGCTTTGGAGGACCTCCAAAGCAAAAATCGCACAAGGGGTTTGTGATAAATCCTCCACCACAGAGTAATTCTGGGCGGCCCTTGCGTTTGGGTTGTGAGAAGATTTTTTAAACACACCCTTTGGAATGCATGTCATCATTTCTCCCAACGTCTTCTTGATCTGTAGAGGAAGAGATGGGAGCTCCGCTTCTTTACCCTTCTCATAAGCGCCTGGTTTACTATAGTCGTGCACTCTAGTCGTTATGAAAGAATCACCCCTAACCATATATACGTTCGTGGATGAGGGATTGTTTGGAGGAGGGCAAGTTTCTTGGCTGCCCCCTTCCACACTTGTAGAGGCTTGAGTTAAATTTTTCCCATGTTGAAAGGGATTAGTCAACACTGCCTGCTATTGCTGTGTGACAAAATTTTGGGCCTCTGCAAGTCGAGGAAAAAGATGGGTCGGGTGGTCTTCCGCACACAAGTTGCAAGGATACCTCGCCTTCCATTTTTCCGTGGTGTCCCCACCAGCATTATCAATGGGTTTTTTATCCCCCTTACCCTTATTTCATTGTTTTTTCTTCCCTTGAGGCTGCTGGGTGGCCTTTGGGTTAGTCGACTGCACGGAGTGTACTTCTTACGTTTGGGTAGGAGGAGCAGCCAAAGCAGTAGTCTGGCTGGCCGCTGAGTGTTGTATAGATAACTGTTGGAATTGTTTTGTCATTTGCTCAACGAGCTTAGTTTGTGTTGAACCAACAATACCATCGACATGTGGTCCAGCTCTCTGTCTAGTTTTATCTAGTATCGATCGTGGTGCATCCAACATGATGTTGTATAATAAACTAGACTGAGAATAGATGAGCTCAAATTGTTGAGCCCTCATGATGGCATATTCTTCGGAGAAAACTCCAGAAGTTGCGACGTCTTTGGATAACTGTGGGACCAAAGACTTAAGGAACCACTCAAGAAGGAATGCTGGTGGGACTGGTACTTTGATTAGACTCTTCCAGCGTCTCCATTCTCGGATATGATCAGAGATATGGTCCGTTGTTGTTTGTTCGAAATTGGCGAGCAACTCTGTGCCAGTGTCGTATCTCACAGGTAATTGGAAATGGTTAAGGAAGGCCATTGTCAGTTCACCAAAATAAGAGTATCTTGAGCGATCGAGCTCGATGCACCATTTCGCGGCACTCCCGATAAGAGTGCATTGAAACAATCGCAACTATACATAGTCATCTTTCAATGAGTTAGATGAACACCAAATATGGAAGGTAGTCACATGATCACCTGGATCTTCGTTAGGCTTAGCCTCGAACTTTGGAATGTCCGAAGGAAACTTCGTTGGCATAGGAGGCCAACATGGATCATGAAAAATAGGATCATTTAACAACCTTGTCAAATCTAGCAAGTGTAAAGTTGCCAGGAATGGGAGTTTGGGTTGTTGCTGATAACTAGGGAAAAAGGGTCCTAGAGTTTGGCTGGCACCAGGTTGCCAGGAAAAGTTTGGCTGCTGGCCCGGATTCTGGTAGAAACTGTGACCCTGACCAGCGTAAGGATTTCCAATCTGCGGAGACATCATCGATTGATTTCCCATAAAAGACATAGGGTGTTGGGCATGCATCGTATTTGAAGGAATTTCGGAAGGATTACCCCATGTCGGTCCTAACAGGAGAGGCATAGTAGTCTGTCCAGGGTTCCATTGACTATGGAAATAATTACCCCAGAATGAAATTTCAGAGGAGGGAATGGATCCTTGTCCTGAGTTCCATGGTCCTGCTATATGTTCCCCTGGCGCAGGAATAGTACCCTGCACCGAAGTAGACTGTCCAAAAATGGGATTTCCCCCAGATGGGAAAGCAGTGGATGCGAAAGTGTTGTTACCAAACGTCTCATTCCAAACAAATGGTGACAAACCTACTGACATACTGTGCGCATGTGTTCCTTGACTCCTGGCTCCAAATTAACTAGTGTGTGCAGGCTGCTCGGTGGACTGCTGATGCGGACCACCAAGCGAAGGGGAAAAAGGAGGAATATGACCTCCGACGTAAGGAAAAGTGTTAAAAGGGACAGGAGTGCCCCCAAGTTGACCTTGCAGAGGAGCATTGGAGTTCCCTACCCCCAGAACCAAAGTTTGTAAAGTGGAGTAAGTGAGTGCAGGACTTGTACTTGAACTAGGCATACCATATGAGAATGGAGGGCCTATCGCACTAGGTGTGAAGGGGGTTGTGGTCACCGCCATAGATAGGGTCGGTCCACTATGCGACATAGTTGCGACTGAGACCATGGTGTGTCAGACCGATGATGGTAAGTTAAGAGATGATTCTCCTGTGGTAGCAGCTATGGTGGGAATGGAAGAATTCCCAGAAGAAGTAACAATGTTTGTTTCCATAGCTGTGTGAGGCACTAACAAGCGTTCATAAAATTGGATTGGTATAATAACCTGTGGCCAAGTATCAGTGTTTGGGGTTTCATCCAAGCCAAGATTGGTGGTTGATTCCTCGGGAGTTTTTCGGGCACAATGGTTTGTAACCCGGTCACTTCAAAAGACCCTTGTTGGTCTAGCTTCTGCCTTAATGGTGGCGGGGGTGGCTCTTGTGTAACCAGTGGCAGGCCCATAAGCCTTCATGATCGGCGGAGCTCGATATCCTCCACTGTGTGAGAAGATACAAGACATGCTAAGATATTCTACATGTTCAAACAGTAACACACACTAAAAAAGAAGCCCCTAAGAGATAAGACAATAAATCACTAAACTATTTGGAAGAATAGTTACAACAACCAACACTAGAGAAACTTACCGGTGCAAGTGAAACTCGAACACGGAAGCACCCTCTGGGTATAATCTGTAAAGAATGGCTCAATGTATGTCCTAGGTACCGTGGTATACCCCCGCATTCACCTGTGTATGTCCCTAAAAATATTGGGTACTAGGTTTCCAGCACGCGAACAGTCACCAGGCGGGTACAGTCGAAAGTCAGGTAGACCACAATGAGCAGGGTATCAAGCCCGAAACATATCAAGGGTATCAAGAGAAAATCGTCTGGAAGACAAATGAGGACCTTGAACAGATTTGAGACCCACGAAGCCCCGTGGCAAATGCAAACGATGGAATCCCAAAACAAGCCCTCGATATGTGTTCTCCACTACGATTGGTCTGACTTTGGAGGGGTTATCTTCGCTACCTTTCCGCACGCGACCTCGTGTTTATCCCCTGTGTTAGAGGGGGGTCTCAGATAACTTCCACGAAACTAGACTTAAACACTCCCTATCACAGACTCCAATGTTTGGTTTTGAATGGCCTTGGAGAGTTTCCTCTCCAACCTAATCCAAGGCCCTAGTCCTGAACTAGTTTGTGAACCCTACAAACAAAAAGTCTAATAGATTTTAAATTAGCATTGATTTTATGGTCTTTTCTTACATCAAGGGGTATGAGGGTGAAATTGATGATGTGTAAAGATGAAAGAAAAAACGAATGAAAAAATGCTGGAAACAAAAGACTTTTACTAAATGCAAAATTTTCAGCAACTTTTCACAAAGAAATATTTCTTTTTCTTTTCAATTTTTGTAATATTTTATGCAACAAACATAAAGGAATTTCACTCGACCATGAGATACTTATGCTCTAAATGCACTGTAAAAACTTATGAACAAAAAGACTTCTCCCTAGCCAGTGATGCAGAAACACACTCTTCAAACAAAGAAGAAAATGAAAAGAGATTTATTTATTTATTTAAGTACTAATAAAGCAACAAAGGGAAAATACCAACAAGCACAAAACCAAGAAAGACAAATTATGTCTTAAAGCACAGATCGAAAATAATCAGAGTAAAGGCACACAATGGCAATAAAGAAAACAAAGACTCTTACGCTTGCCAAAAAACCATAAAGAAATATATATATATATATATATATATATATATATATTTATATTTTCTGTTCAACTATCAACTGGGAAAAATAAGGCTAAGGGTAAGATGACCTAACCTACTGACTGTTCAACCCTAGACTCAAACACCTGAGAGGAATAATTCTCATCAAAGGAGGGGATGACTGCCCCACCCTGAAAAAAAGGTAGCCTGTCAAGCACGCTACTGTCACTAAAACAGCACGCGTGCAAACGTGTGCTGAGCTGAAATAGAATGCGTGTACACGCGAGATGACCTTGTACAGGCCACGTGTATATATAAATTCTAAGACAAAGACAAAAATAGGAAGTCTAGACCAGGAAGAGGCCTTTGGTATTGACAACTAGGGTCCCTTGAAGGCTTGGATTCTTTTTCTAACAGAAAAGAAAAAATAATGCAAGGAATAACAAAGAGAAAAAAGAAATCTGAGAAAGGACTGTGAACCAACAAGACTCAGACAGGATTCCAAAAAACCCCCTGAGAATGTAAAATTATGACAGGGAAGAGGTGGACTGCCTCCAAAGTTTTCTGGACTCCTACATGGTATTGTTATCCCTACAACTAGCATTCACACACGTGTTGTAATAGGATAGAGCGCGGGTACACACGTGCAGGCCTTTTGCAGGCCGCGTGTACCTCTATGTGTCTCAAAAACTACTGTCAAGCAACAGTCAGGGAAAACTGGTATAAAGAACCATGCTTCTTGTTATCTCAGACCTAACAGAAAACAGATAGGCAAAGAAAAATAGAAAATCTAATCTTTTAAACTACCCAAAAACTCAACTAAATCTGGAAACCCTAAAGAGTATTCTCCCTAGTATGGTCGCCAATTCTGTTGTTGGGAAAAATACCCTACGGACTAGCAAACTAGGGTCAGACTTGCATGCAGGTTTTGACTGTAAAGAAATTACTTTTTAACCTACAACCCGAAACTTAAACCCCTCTTTCACAATACATGCATCGAGAATGACTACTAACCTTGTCTCCGACGTTCGATGTAGATCCTCCGTTGCACTTTGACCACTTGCTTGTGTTACTCCTTCCAAAGATGACCTGCAATCAAGACAAACAACTATGCATGCATGCTACTTCTCTACTCGAGGGTTAGAAATTAAGCATAAATTAAACAAACCATAGATAACTCATGCATTGGGACGAGAAAAATATTCTTTTATTATTTGAAAAAATGAATCAACTTACAATCAAAGTCAAGACTAGCCACCGCTCCTTGATCCTGATCCTAGGCTCCTCTTCTTCTGTCCTCCAACTACTTTGCGTTAAATCTCCTTTGGCATGAGGAAAGGCTAAAGGGTTGGGACCATGGATTGCGTAAATGGGTAGAGTTTCTTCGCTATATTTTTTCCTCCTCCAAATGGTACCCCTACCCCTTCTTTTATAGGCTAGAAGGAGCTAGGGTTTTGGATGAACCCTCGGCCATGCATGGTCGGGAGTTTCAGTTAACTGACCCATAGCCTTTTGTTTATCGACAAATTTCCTCTTTTCGTGCTTTGTTAGGTACACGCGGGTTGTAGTGAGCTAGCCAGCATGCACACATGTGTAGTAATGGGTTAGGGTGTGTGGGACTTGACCCAAGAGGATTTCCAAAGAGTTGTTCAACAGATGTTTTGGCAATGAAGGGATATGAGTTGGCCTGATGCCAGGTAAGCATGTGTGGTGCAATTTAGGGTTATAACACATGGGAAGGCTGCAGTCGAAAGATTGTTGACAAGACTGTAAGAATCCCCCTAAAATCACTGCTGATGAGGTAAAAACCAGAAAGAGGGTGCTAGTGGCCAAGAAAAGGTATGAAAAGATTGGGTAAGAATTATTTCTGAAATATTTTATTGTCTAATGTTATGCACAAAATTTTAAAAGGGCAGTTGTATGCCATGGATACCCAAGTAGGGTATGATTCAGAAAGGAGAACCCGAGTGATGGAGGTGTGAACCTCTGGCAGTGAAGAGTAATTGTATGATGCAATATCATTTGGACCAAATGATCTCTATTGACAAAAAGGTGAAAAACCTTTACTAAGAAATCGTATAAATTCCTTCGATCAACTACAGATTAAGATTATGGAGATCATGAAAGAAAACGTTGATCGAATCAGGTTAATCAAGAACCTGATAGAGGAGATGAACGCGAGCCGTTCATCGAAATGAAACCGATCTCATTCGTTAGATCATTTTCAAGATCCATTGGAGTTATCAGATCAAATTCGAGTCGTTCGATAAGATTGATGACCAATATTCTTTGCGGAGATTGAATGGATAAATGAGTTAATGGTGGAGCCTGTGGCCATAAATTAAACTCAATACACTTTTGTTTTGAGTTTGGGATCTGTTTGCAGATCGAACAACCTGCATCTATTGCAGATATCAGGAGGAGAACTAAATTGTGGACTAGTTGAGGTTCTGCAATCCCTTGCATCCATTGGATCTGGGGGAAGTCAAATCTTCACCGTTGATTTGCGGGCGAGGGCCTTAGATACGATCATATCACCCAGACACAAGAGTTAAAAAGGTAGCACTTGAAAATAATAGAGCTGAGGTCACAACCCTCGATCGCATGGAAATAAAAACGGAGTCCTTCGAGCAAGTAAAGGAAGGTAGATTTTAACACTCTACGTTAGACTATAGTTGCGGGGATTGGCTCTATGGGAATAAAGGTGCTCATCATTAGCACATTGCATGGAATGTATTGAGGGAACGCATGTTGCATAAGAGGGTAGACAATGTAATTCTCAGTAAGGAAGGAGGACCTTCCAATGTTTTACTTACATTATGTAAGTGTGGAAGGAAAACAAATTGGGTGGCCATAAGTGTTAGCACCCTGGTTATTAATAAAGGAAGATTGCTTAAATTCATTCATGTGAAAATTTTGAGTTTCATGTGTACTGATTTGGGATCGTGATCGACCTATAACAGGAAGCATGGTCTTCTTGTAAGAATGAATGAAAATGAATAAGCCATGTGGTGAAGAGGTTGGTTAAATTCCAACACACCATGGCTAAGAACCTGTCATAAAGTGTGACAAACTTGAAATCAATGCAAGAGTGCATTGGGTATGAGTGTGGCCACGAATATTGACACATTTGTTAAATCCTTTGAAATTTTGAATTACATTTTGAAAGGTTTGGTATGTTGAAATGAAGCATACGCAAGGAGTGGGATTCCCTTTTCATGTTTATATAGATGTGATGAACTGTTAGTATGCATGGTTTTGAATATAGATATATATACATGCATTCATGAGAGACTAATAGTTTGTTTGGCTATGTAAAGAATGAATTGTAGGGAGAAACAAGGTTTTGGATATGGTAGTGTTGTAAGCCCATAAGGAAGACCGATTGCCTGCTAAGCCAAACTGCAAAGAATGGTATTTCCTTTTTGAGAAAGTGAATTTGATTGTTAGTATGCACAATTCTGAAACTGTTTGTGAGCCACTGCAACTATGTGATGAAAATATATGTGCATGAGAACTAAGATTTTGTTTAGCTGAGGACTGAATTGAAGGAAGAAAGAGCCTTGGATATGACAGTATTGAAAGCCCATAAGGAATACCAATTTCCTGTTGAGCTAAAATGATATGGGAAGGAATGTCCCATAATTATGAATCTGGTTCATGTGCAGAACAAATATGAAAATAAAATGTA
Source organism: Picea engelmannii (assembly GCA_009831015.1). Lineage (NCBI taxonomy): Eukaryota > Viridiplantae > Streptophyta > Pinopsida > Pinales > Pinaceae > Picea > Picea engelmannii. The sequence continues at coordinate 20,801 of ML845390.1, read as the reverse complement.
GAATTGGAAATTTGTAGGTAACAAAATTACAAGAAATGTTGAATTTAAAATTTATGACTGAGTCGGGAGAAGGAGAGTAACCTTCGTCCCTATCTATTTATGTTCCAGGAGAAGGAGAGTAACCTT
>ML845390.1:5279-15436 GCA_009831015.1 Picea engelmannii | reverse complement strand
TATCTTTAACTGCCCAGATCAGTTTAGATGCCTCATAAGAGTTTCTTGGACCATTGATTGATGTCATTCTTGTCTTCGTTTGCGTGCATGAATAGTCTTAGAATTTCAAGGCTCTTCTTGTCACTTTTGTCTTGACTTTCGTTTCTTGACTTTTCCTGGCGACAATACTCTCTAATTTCAGAATCTGAGTGACTTTGATTAGTTGAGGACTGGTGATCAGTTGAAAGTTGAGTATTTTTGGTCTTTATCATTTGCATTGTTTGAAAGATCATTTTTTCTTATGCGATTGAAAAGACTGTATTGGTTTTCTCTTTATTTTGTTTTCATTGAAAGAGTGGATTGGGTTTTTATCATTGCTTGTTCATTTGGTTTTTTGATTTTCTGTACTCTTGCTATCATAGTGTGGGCCCTTTTTGGAAAGTGAACAAATGCTTTTCTTTCAAAAAATCATTTTCGTTTTCGAAAACATTGAAAATCAATTGTTGAAATTGTTGAAATTGTTGAAAAAGACACAATAGAGAATTGTCATTTGATGTGTGATTTGTTGCATTTGCATTTTAAAGGAAATTTTGCATTGTAGTTCAAGGTTGATCTGGAAAAATTTCTTTCTCCCATACATAGGATTCATTGAACGAAAAGTGATACATTTCATTCTCATCCTTGCATTGTTGGGTCAGAGTCATACAACATAAGTTTCACTTTTGTTTCCTTTGAGTAAACAACAACTCTTAATAACACTGCGTAATCATAAAATTTATCTAGTAACTCTTTTCCAGGGCTCTCTTACACCAACATTTAGCTAGACTAGTGCTTTGGAGTAGGAAGAGAGATACACTCTCCAAAAGCACAAAACACACAATAGCATCTTGTGTTAGGGAGTGTCAAATTCCATTTGCAACATCTTTTCCTGGGAAGCCCTTCTCACACAAGGGTCAAGCACGAGGTCACATTGGTATTGACAAAGTTACTCACCCTGCTTTGTTGATATCAGTGTAGAGATTACACGTGTTACGGGGATCACTCGGAGGTATACCCACAATGTTGAGTGGAATCCTTTTGAGTTGATTTCGGGCTAGATACCCTGCCCTTGCGTGTGGATCAAACTATCGACTGTCCCCCTAGGATTTATTGTTGTTGGTGGTGACCTTAGTTTCCTATCTTTCTAGGTTCTTACCCAAGGTGACTGTGAAGGGGAAAGTCTTCACGGTACCTGGAATTGACGTTGACCAAAGTCACTCGGCCTCCTTGGAGGGTATACCCATGATTATGTGTGGGAGCTTGCACCAGGGTGTAAGTTCGTTAAGCAGGTCGTCAGCGTAACTTTTCCACCCTAGCCTCACCCCTTCTCACCTCGTTGTTGCGATGTTGGATTTCATCACCAACTAGTGGCTTCAAAATTAGAAGGTCTTGTTTGCTTGGTGTTGCTTCCTAGATTTTTTTTACTAGCGCGTGTTGTTTGTTTCTCGAAGTTGACCATAGGATTTTCTTCACGAAGTTTGTCACTCGTTTACAATAGCTCCCCCACACTATTCACGTAGAATGCAGGGTTTATCTCCAGAGCATCTGGAAGGTTCTCAACCCTTGCCTACAAGTACACCTGAGGGTTCTCCTCGACAAAGTGAAGTCACAGTCATCACCACACCACAAGTGGAATGAACTGACTCTCTAGAACATTTTTGAATTTCAAATACTCGAGAGTACTTTCGACTTCACCCCGATTCTGAGAGACGTTTTATGCGAGCAGACTCTTCCGGAGAATTAATTGTTGTGTATTCCGGATCTCTGACTGGACCCTTTCCCGGTATAGAAGTCCAAGATCCTTTTTGGTCTATAGGTGTTTTCCGACGAGACCTTTTTGGTCCAAGTTCACCTGTGATTTCTAAAATTTATCCCCCTATGATTTCTGAAATCTCTAGTCCAGAGACAGTACCGTTAACTACCGCTTATCACTTTATCGTCCCTGCAGAAATGACCCATCTTGCAGCTACTACGAGTGTTCCAACCGGGTTTACTGCAGTTAGTATTTCTCCCATCAACACACCGAGAACGCCCAACATCATTCTGACACTACCACCTAGATACCGTGCATTGAATACTTTTGTTCCTACTCCTGCGCAAACTCCATCCGACTCTCTTAGTGGTCCTTTTTCTTCTGGGCACTTTCTTCCCGGTTTTGTTCCAACACTCCCTCAATTTCCTTTTGGAGGACCTTCTTCATCTTCTACTGGAAATCCTAATCCTAGTGACACTATTCTGTCATTCACTCCAACTTATCAGTTTCTGGTTGGTGGCCAATTTCATCAAGGTAGTATAACTCAACCCCCTCTCAGTTGGAAAATGCCTATTGGAACATTGCCCTCAATTGAGACACCACTTTCGATGGGAGGGGAAACCCCACCTTATGGGAAAAACATACCTCTTTCCTTGGCCCAGTATTGGAATCAGTTGATCCAAAATCCTCCTCAATCGACTGGGGGGCAGCAGTTTCCAACTGCATCTGTAACACCCCCTAGCATGGGCCAACCATATATAGGTTCGTTCAATCCCATTTGGGGGGTGAATGCTCAAACACAAGCCCCTGTTTCAGGGTATAATCCGATGAGTTACTATCCTATCCAACCACCACCGAATATGCATGGATATTCACATTATATGCAGACTACTTATGGTCCTACTGGTTTGCTGACGGAGCTTCCTCCCCAAAGCCACCAGTACCCGTAGGTGAATCGATAGTTACATTTTATCACCACTTTGGATCTTCCAGATTTTTCAAAGATTTTAAATTATCCTATTCATCACTCTCCCCAATGGCATTTTATCCCAGCCAAGCTTCCATCGAACATTCCTAAATTTGACGACAAAGTGGGAGAGGACCCAAACAATCATGTTATGACTTTTCACCTATGGTGTTCATCCAACTCATTGATGGATGACTCTATTCGTTTACGTCTTTTTCAACGAACCCTTACCGGTTCTGCTACGAAGTGGTATATTGAATTGCCACGAGGTTTCTTCTCTGATTTTAACACCCTAGCCATGGATTTCCTTACGCATTACCAGTTACCAATCCGTTATGACATGGGAACCGAGATTTTGACTTCCTTCAAACAGACTAAGGGAACTCATATATCTGATCACATCCATGAGTGGCGAAGGAGATGACATCTCATCAAACTTGAGCTCCCCGATCAGTTACTGGCAGAATGGTTTACAAAATCCTTTGTGAACGAAATCAGTAAGGACATTTCCATGGGTGGCGTTGTCACGGAAGAGCAGGCTATAAGTCGTGCTCAATATCTTGACCTCGTTTATTCACAAATGGGAACCCTTTACGACTTGTTACCTGAATTACCTCATCCTAATTCTTCCAGAACTTCAACTACTCTAGCTGCCTCGCATGCAGCTGATGGTGTGATTGGTACTCTCAAGCCCAATCACATTCTGCTTTAAGCACAAACCCTAAATCTGCTTCTTCTAATGTTCGAAATGCTCTGTCTCCTGCCACTCCCACTGGCAAGACTTCTGAGGTAAATGTTGTCCAATCTACCCCAACCGATAAAAAAAAATCTAAAAAGGGGAGAGGCAAGAATAAGGAGAGAAAAAATAATTCTCAAGCAGAGAAAACTAAAACTACCCCTGTTGATGACCGGTATAAGCGCAAACCACAATACCCTTTCCTTATCTGTGGTGATGATCAATACACGAAGGATTGTCCACGACATGCCGAGGTCACTAAGTTCCTTCAGGGAGCTCCGAAACCCCCTGCACCGACTGTCTTGTCCCAACCCTTCCCGTTTCAACAACAGGCTCAGTTGGTTATTCACAATCAACCATCCTCTTCTACTACATCATATGTTTTGATGTGTACTGGTGATTCTAAGCAGAATAACGTTGCACTCACGACTTGAGCCAAATATTATTCTCCATCTAAGGAGAAGGTTGACGATTTACCCCCTTCTTTGGTACAACCCTCTCCAGTGATTCCACCAACTAATGGTCCTCTTCATCTCGAATGACCGAGCCTCGAAACAGTTTTGCGATCCCCCCCAAAGGGTGTCATTTGGAAATTGTCTTTCAATCCTCATTCTCATGCATCCCAGAACTACAATATTGTTGAAGATCTGGCCCAAGCACCTTCTGCGATGTCAGCCCTTGAAGTCCTTCAGACTTGTCCTGCACAACGTAAGGCACTGTTGAAAGCTATCGATGGAATTGACCCGATGGACACGAATTTAATAATATTTGACTTGGAAGATCACATTCCATGTTTGCCCCCTCAAATTGCGTTCCAAATCCAAGTTGTTGTTTCTGACAAGAACATTTGCCAAACCGTTATCGACGAGGGTGCCTCGACGTGTGTCATGTCTTTCACTTGCTGGAAAGCCATTGGCTCTCCTTCTTTGAATGAATCATAAAACACTCTTAAATCCTTCAATGGATCTGCTTTTAAGCCCTACGGTGTTCTTCCTTCATTGCCCATCACATTAGAAGGTAAGACGGTCCAAGTCGAAGTGGAAGTCTTTGACGCTCCCCTTGATTATAATCTTCTACTTGGCCGCAGCTAGATCGATTCCATGCGTGCAGTCGTGTCGATACTTTTCTATGTAGTACATTTCCCTCATCAAGGAAAGGTTGTTACAGTTGACCAACTTGCGTTCTTCAATTCTGATACCCGTACTAGCAACGTACCGTTTATTGCTAAAACCCCACCGGGTTATGAGAATGTCGGTGTAGGCCTTCTAAAGGAATCCTCGTTAATGGGTACTTTTCCCATTCCACCGCCCGATGTTCTATGCTTGTCTGTTGCTTATATCAACATGATATCCACTTTGCCTCATGAACTTCCTACATCTTTCAACCCCTAGATAGTCCCTGACCCTGGAGATCATCTTCGTTTTAGCGAAGAAATTTTGTTAAGTCCGGTTGAGTCCGCCTATTAGGCCATTCAATCGGCAACACCTTCTACCTCTTCTCTTGATGAGTTGTCTCCCAATCCTTTTCGTGTTATTTTTCCCACTGACGAGATGATCATGTCCATCATGGAAGACACCCCTTGGGATGATGGGCATCATCGTTCTATTCTTTTTCTGGAGAAACATACTCTTGAGAACTAGCAACGGATTTCAACCTCGTCGACCGTTGTCATCATCTCGACTGTTCCCGAATATACACACGATGTGTTTGCTGAAGGGAACTTAAGTAATATCTCACCCACGATTCCCATTGACATATCCATCAAACCTGGGATCGTTGAAAACGTCCATATTGGAGCTTCATGTTCCCATGCCGAAATAGTCACCTATACATCCCTTTTCAAAGATTTTTGTGACATATTCGCCTGGAGCTATGAAGAAATGCCAGGTATCGACCCTGAGATTGTAATTCATGAAATAAAGACATATCCTGATGCTAAACCTGTCCATAAACGCCTTCGTCCAGTTCACCCACGTAAAGCGACTGCTATCAAGATTGAAGTCGAGAAACTTCTGAAAGCCAACTTTATTTATCCGGTGGCTCTCACAGACTGGGTTTCCAATCTTGTCTCGATTGACAAGAAACAAGGTACGATTCATGTTTGTGTTGATTATAGGGATATCAATAAATCTTGTCCAAAAGACAACTTTCCTACCCCTTTTGTCGATCAGATTGTCGATGACTGCGCCGAAAGTGAAATCTTCTCTCTCATGGATGGTTTCTCCGGCTATAATAAAATTAACATCGTTCCCGAGGATCAACATAAGACTGCTTTTATTTGTCCTTGGGGTACTTTTGCCTATCGAAAACTTCCTTTCGGCCTCAAGAACGTTGGCGCCACTTTTCAACGCGCTATGTATTACGCTTTCCATGATATCAAGAATATCGTTCAACCCTATTTGAACGATTTACCTAGTCATTCTATGCGCCGAGTCGATCACCCAACCCACCTCCGGGCCATTTTTGTTCGTTGTCGGTTGTACCAGATCCGTTTAAATCCTCATAAGTGCGTTTTCTGTTTAGAATCCAATCGTCTTCTAGGTTTTATCGTTTCATGTCACGGGATCCGGGTGGATCCTTTGAATGTTGAGGCAATCCTTAATCTCCATCATCCTTCTACACTTCGCCAGTTGCAAAGTTTGCAGGGGAAAGAAAACTTTCTTCGCCGTTTTATCCCAAATTATGCCGAGATCACTCATGGATTTATGCAGCTATTAAAGAAGGATTCAAAGTTCGTCTGGGATACCATTGCCAACAATGCTTTTGAAGCTTTGAAGTTGTCCCTAACACGAGCTCCGCTTCTATTCCCCCCCGATTACAGTCGTGATTATTTCCTTTATCTTGCTACCTCGGAGTTTACCATTGGCATGGTTCTCGTCCAAGAGGATGATGCTCACGATGAACATGTTATTTACTACTTGAGTCGAAGTCTCACGCCGACTGAAATCAAGTATCAACATGTCGAAAAACTGGCCTTGGCTACCGTTTAAGCCATCCAACGCTTCCGACACTATATCCTCTCACACAAGACTACGGTGATTTCTCATTGCAACCCTATGCAACACATTTTGACACGTCAATTGTTAGGGGGGAAATACTCCAAATGGATTGTGATACTCCAGGAGTTTGACTTGGAATTCGATCACGCCAAGTCTAAGAAGTCTTTAGTTTTTACTGAGTTGATATGCAATTTTCCTCATTCTGCAATGGAAAATGTAGTAGTTGATTCATTACCCGATGAATCTCTTTTCCTTATTAGCACTGATGATCTTTGGTATGGGGATATCATTATCTATCTCCAAACCTGGACTTTTCGGCCTACTTTGTCTAGTACTGAACGACGTCACATACGATATCAAGCTCGTCAATACATTATCCTCGGGGATACTCTTTATCGTCAGGGGATTGACTCTGTTTTTCGACGTTGTCTAATGTTTGACAAAGCCGAGAAATCTCTGAATGACTGCCATTCTGGAGCATGTGGTGGTCATATGTCTGGGTATGCTACTGCCTAGAAGATCTTACGCGCAAGGTATTTTTGGCCTTCTTTGTTTAACGACTGCATTATTGCCATTCAGAAATGCCATCCCTGCCATACCTACAATCAGAAAATTTGGTCACATCCTGCTCCTCTTCACCCTGTGGTCTCAGTTGGTCCCTTTGTGAAATGGGGCATCGATTTCATGACATGTCACCCTCACTCGGCCGGGGGGCATGGTTACATTATTGTAGCCGTTGATTACTTTACGAAATGGGCCGAGGCGATGACGACATTCAACAATACTGGAAAGACTGCAACATTGTTTCTTTTTAATCACGTCATAGCTCATTTTGGTGTTCCCCAAGCTATCGTCACTGATCACGGTAGCCACTTTAGAAATTTTATGATGTCTGAACTTACTGAAAAGTTGGGTCTTCACCATGATAACTCAACACCCTATTATCCACAAGCCAACGACCAAGTCGAAGCGATTAACAAAGTTCTCATAACTATGCTTCGACGAATGATAGGGATTCATAAAACAAGTTGACACACAATGTCATTTTCAACATTGTGGGTGTACCAGACATCCGTCAAGTCCGCTACTGGGTTGACACCTTTTCGGTTAGTCTATGGTGTGGAAGCCATTCTCCCTATTGAATGCAAGATACCATCTTTAAAACTAGTTGTTGAACTCCTACCCAACACCTCTGCTGAGGAAGAACGTTTATTGTATTTGATGTGATTGGATGAAACTCGACGTGTTGCCACTCTAGTTATTGAAGCTCATAAAAAGCGTGTCAAGGCCCAATACAACAAGCATGTCAAGCCTCACATTTTTTTCGAAGGTGATCTTGTTCTTCTCTATGAACAAGATCGAGATATGTTAGGAGCTGGGAAATTTGAACCCATGTGGCGAGGTCCTTATATCGTTTGACGAGTTTTGGAAAAAGGAGCTTATGAGTTGGTAGATTACAATGGTATCCCTTTGAGTGAACCCAAGAATGGGTTGTACTTGAAGAAGTACTATGCATAAAATAATCTGTGCACTAGTACTTGTATTTTATTGTATCATACTTTTTGTGTGTTACTATAGCTTGCTTTTGTCGTTATCTGGTCTCTGCCCTTATGTGACGTTGTGTTTGATTTCTAGATGTTGGAGTCTTCGCTACCCTATATTGGCTTCGTTGATGGTGCTAGCCGTAGTGCTCAGAACCTTTCTTCCATTGTGTGGGCAACTTACGCCCCTACAAACGAACTTGTCTCCTTACGAGGTGTGTGCCTCGGCCGTGTGACCAACAACATTGCAGAGTATAGCGTCATTATTGAATTATTGGTTGATGCTATCTCGCTCAGAATTTGTCATTTGGTTGTGCAACTTGAGTCGCAGCTTGTAGTACTACAGTTAAGTAATGTCTACTCTATTCAAAGTCCTATTTTGTTACGGGTGTATTTGCGAATTCGCCTCTTGGAACGTTATTTTGATTACATTGAATATCAACATGTTCCTAGATGTCTAAATACATTAACAAATGCATTGGCTAATTATGTATTGGATAGAAATTTGAATCATTTATAAATGAATCATATCAATATTCACACAATATAAGGTAAACCGATAGAAGTTGTCTGTATATATAACGATCAAAAGATTTTTTTACAAAAAGTTTTTTCGAAGACCAAAATGTCAAAATTTGAAGCTCATAGTTTCTACAAAGTGGCGTCATGGATGATGTTCACGGTAACACACGACTGCCCGAGAAATCCTACGGAGCAGTCAACTCATGGATGCTGATACTCCTATAGTATGACGTTGATTGCATCGTGGAACCTCTTCCAGAGTCATGTCTGGAATGTCTGCAGTCAGGCCCTCTAGATTCTGTTCCACCACTTGATAATCCTCAACATATTGTGGCGCTGCCGCTACCTCTCCTCGCCAGGAGGTCTGTAAGGTCCAACATATGTGTTATCAACAAACGATTTTGTATTAGTCTTTGGACGAGCATATAAAACAAAATCATTTGAATATGATAAAAAATCACAAAACATTTAAAAAGAAAAATGCGTGTACTTCTTACCAAGGTCCCCCCACTAAGCATCCTATGGTGGTACCAAGTCCAGATCTCCTTGGAAATCCAACCCGACATAAGCATAGTCATCAACCATCAACAACTATGGTTGAAGCCAGTCAAAGAAAGTATCATCATACTTGATGATCGGTTCTGCTACGTGCCGAGCCATGAGCTGACACCATCTCAGCATCCTTGGATCCCTGGGAGCCGGTATATTCCACTCAACTTGCAACCTCAGTAATGGGACCCTCTCCAGGAAGAAATACACCAACAAAGATCCATACCCGAATTGCTTTAGGTCACCGTGTCTGCATTTGGTCAACTGCTTTTTTATATTGTGAAGCACAACATCTGCCCAGTTGAACACTTGAGGCTTAGTACACTCAATAGCATACTGGAAGTAACTCTGTAACGCCATGTGAGGAGTAGAACTCCCAGCCATCCGAGCTATGGTGAATAGGATAGTACGGAGGGTCAAATATCATACCCCCCAAATTGCTACTTTTCCTTTCTTTCTCTCAGCCTCGAGAATGCAGTGTAAATGGCAGTACTCACTCATTTGTAGCCCACCACCTCTGCTACCAGTTAGGCTCACATAGTACCCACGCCATGAAAATCCAGTCAAAAAGTAAATGTCCTCAATGTCTAAGGACAGTGTGTGGACTCCCACATGAAATACCTGTTGATTAGGGTCCCACATACGCACCAGGTACTCTAATAGTTTGACTTGGGCCCTCATGCCCGGGATGCGAAAGTACTTTAGGAGTCCACAGTCTCTCAAAGCAGCAATAATAGGTGGATGATTTTCGACCATTGCATTGTCTTCTTCGTGATCCCTTTTGCGCCATTCAAGCACCATTTTGATGGCCAATTATCTGCATAAGGAACACAAGAAGAAGATTAGCAACTTTTTTCATGATTTGGTTCTTGTTCATTAGCTAAATTTTTTATAAAAAATTGAGCTTTGCGGTTCTCGCAAGTGCCCTGTGTGCATAGTGAGAGAACCTCACAGGTGGCCTTAGGCTCACCTGCGAGAATGCTTCATTCTCGTAGGTCCCATTTAGCCTGCCTCAGAGAATGGAAGCGCGCAAATAGGGCTCCAAAAATCAACTTAAAAATGAAAATTTAAC
>ML845389.1:12348-36746 GCA_009831015.1 Picea engelmannii | reverse complement strand
GGTTCACAGCCCCAATTTTAATAATTTTACCAAACCCCCTCCTCATCCTTTCAAAATGTTATGAAAAAATTCATAGAGTACATGGTATCTCTGAGGCTATTGTGGATGTTGATAAGTCCTAATGTGAGTTCCTGCAACCTATCCAAGCTACAACCCTCTCTTTCCTCCAGTTCACAACACTTGTACTAGTTCACAATGATTCTATTTGTGAATTGGCAATGCCAATTTCAAAATGGATCATGCACTTCAAGGAAGTTGTTAGAAAATTTGGTGACATAATACCTGAAAATGGTTAAAAAGAAGGCCCTGATAACCATAAAATATTTTTGAAAAGATCCTTTAAAGCAATGATTAGAGATGAAAGCAAAATGTACTTGGAGTATGCTACAAACTCTCCTAGTGAGTTGGAATCACACAAACTTAACTTGAGTTTACCCTTATGCAGATGGATAGTGACAAAATGAATCTCAGGTACAGGCTGGAGGTGTGACATGTCAGAATCATGATGAATACAAACAAGAGTGTGACTTGTAAGGGTTTAGATATTGACATGAAAATCATCATATGACTCAAACTTTAGGCTTAGGCTAAACATATCCCTATTCCTTTTGGAACCGACTGTAACCATATGAACACAACCTAATAACTTCAAAACCTATGTTCCATGAACCCTATGAATCAAAAAATCAAAACAAAGAAGACTTGTTGACCCATACAACCTTATGTGTTAACATATGGCTCCATAGAGGATGGCATGCTCCCTGTGAGATACCAATAACATGTAGTTCCAATGCCTTATCCATTGGGATACAGAGTCATCTGTGCAACCAACCTCAGTAACACTTGCAAAATATGCCACTTATTCAAGAAAAATGATAAACCTGCTACAAACTGACTTCATACTGCAAATTTGATCATATTGTGCAACTTTAAGAAAAGCAAGTTCTTGGGAAGCGAGCTTATTACCTATGCTACCCTACTCTAGCCAAATCCCCAATTTTATCAAGTAAATGCAAATTTCCACAACAACCATTCAAGTAACTTCATGATTGACATAATCCCATCTATGCCAATGATTAATAGATAATAACAAAAATATAACAAAAGAGATAGAAACTCCTTCAAAGAATCATACTCTCCCACAAGTGCCAGTGAAATGATGAAATATGAAATCTTCAGATAATATGAAAGATATGACTCCAATAAAGATGCTATTGGATGATCCTCAAAACCAAGATCACAATCATGCTGATTCATAAAATATGACTACCAATGCATACATTCCCCTTTGTTGGAAAATAGATGACCTTCTTGTTCTTTTGAGAGCATCTCTTGTTCATCAAGAGTGACAGTTTCCTCTTCAGAATAATGATCACGTGATAATTGTATAATACAAGCTAAAATATTTTGATTATGATCAACTAAAAATATGTAGTTATCTATACAATCATCCTTTATTGCATGCTCAAACAAATTTGAAAAATGAACACCCATATGGTTTATATCCCAATCCATAGAAAAATTTGAAAAAATATGACAAATGTTGTCCCAAATATTAATCATACTTACACTCTCCTTTTTGTTCATGTGCATGCACATCTTCAAGGTAAGCCTGATCTATAATCCTTTTGCAAGATTGAATGTTCTCCTCAACTTATTCAGCATCCTCAAAGGACCATCTTAATGATGAAGATTTCCTTTCTCTCAGGAGAAGGACAAGATCTGGATGTTGAGCTGCTATGTAGTAAACCATAGCTGCAGTCTCAGAAGGCTGGATCTCCAATGGAATACTATGATAAAAACTGTAAAACCTCCTGTTGAAGATAACCAAAGCTTCATCTGGTTTTCCCCTCAAATCATTAAAATCAGCTAGGTATTGATCAAAGGACTTATTCTCACCCTAATACTTTGAAAATGCATAATATAACTCAGTCCAAGAACTAATGGAATCAACTCCCAAACCCTTAAACCACAAAGAAACATCCCCCAACAAGGATTTGGAAAATAACCTCATGGTAACATCTTCATTTACTATCTCAAACTAATAGACAAAGTTCTTAAAATCTCCCAAATGCTTCTTGGCGGTGATATGATCTTCTCCAGAAAAATGAGGAAGATACTCAAAGAAGTTAAGAGGATAAGGATGAAGATGAGATGTAAGCCTTAAAGGTTTAAACATTTTCTCTCTGATTCTAGCTTGAACAATAGTGGGTGAAAAACAAGGTTTAACAAGATGATTGAATGGTATAACAAAGACTTTAGAAGGTAAATCAACCTCATGATTCCCATGACTATAAGGCTACTAAATTTTAAGAGGGATTGAGATATGAACTTCAGCTTCCTCAATAGGTCGAGATGAGGAGACATGATCAACATCTACAACATAGGAAGAATGGATACCTTCTTCTTCCAAAGAGGGATATGCAAATGAATGTTTATCATCATTAGAGTAAACAAAGCAAAGGATAATCCTTTTTATATGTAAAGGGAAAGACATGAAAGAATTGATGATGAAGAATAAAAGTTCATAGAGAAGACTAATGAGCTGATACCTAGTTTTTCCCTTCCGTATTTTCATCTTTCTGTCAATAGGATATTTCCTCCAGTGGATTCTTTGATTGTGGAGTCTCTAGGTAGATGATTACAGCCAATTTATGTGTCCCTCTTTTTTCTACCATCAAGATCTAGATCTATGTCGTTCTCCCAGGGAAGCTTGCTTCACACTTTTCTCCCCGACAACAACACCAAGAGTGTTAGCACTAGAAGTCACCCTCAGATTGCATAGAGAATAAGCCCATTACTCATTTGATTTCAATGATTAAAATAGGTTATACTTGGTGGATCAACAAGAGAAAAGTAAAAGGAAGAGGACAAAAAACTGCTTGCAAATGCATTCTATTGGGCATGGATTCATAACATTTTACAGATCAAAGGAAATCATGTTGCCTACTAGAAAAAAAGGATTATGGAAGGATGGGTAGAAGAATAGAAGGTAAAAAAAACAATAATTCCCACTTAACATAGATCCTCTCTGCAGAATAGATTGAAAATAAGCTTGAATAAAAACAATGACTAACATGCCATCTACAACAAATCCTTTGTTGCTCAGGGATCCATTAATAATAGGAAGCCTTTTAGCCTCAAATCCTACAATATATTCAATCAAGAAGATAAAAAAAGGAAATGGAAAACAAAGAAAACAATCTAATAAACAACTCTCATGAATCTCTAATGGCAGAAATGCTAATTACAATACGCCCCTGAGCTTACAATTGAGCAACTAAACTGCTCCTCAAAATTTCTCCTCTCTTGGATCATGAATCCAACCCTTCTCTCATCAAAAACCCTTTCATTTATAGTGAATAATCTCTATCTACCCTAAGGAGGTCGAAACCAAGGAGTTACATAGGATCCTCCTCCATTTAGGAGTCTTGTTACAAAAGATTCCAACAAAAGCCTAACAAATTCCTATTTTTTGGGGATTTTTTCCATAATGATAAATGCCTTTTGAAATAGGTCATTCTGATTGATATAGAGATGGAACACGTCCCTCATGTCCAACGAACTCCTAGGAGACCATTCAAACCTTCCTTGATAGGTGGAAACCTCCAAACAAGAACAATATCCAACAACTATGCAAAACATAGAGTTTGCAGCGACAACTTGCGCACTGGTGTTTTAATTATATCTCTCGAATGCCAAATTGGGTCAAGCTGAAATTTGGTCAGCAAGTCAATGCAATTATCATGCTCCTCCAAAATTTGTTTTTGGAAAACCCACATCACTGTTTTAGATTTACGATCAAATATTTAGAAGCAACTGCTAGAGTAAATGAGTTCGCAGTGCCCTTGTATGCTGATTCGCAGCAACAATTTCAAGAACTTTACCAAACCCCATCCTCATCCTTTCAAAATGGCATGAAAAAATTCATAGAGTACATGGTAGCTCTAAGGCTATTGTGGATGTTGATAAGTCCGAACATGAGTTCTTTCAACCTATCCAAGCTACAACCCTCTCTTTCCTCCAGTTCACCACGCCTGTACTAGTTCACAACGCTTCTATTTGTGAGTTCCTGGCACCAATTTCAAAATGGATCATGCACTTCAAGGAATTTTTTAGAAAATTTGGTGACATAGTCCCTGAAAATGGTTAAAAAGCAGGCCTTGATAACCATAAAATCTTTTTGAAAAGATCCTTTAAAGAAATGATTAGAGATGAAAGAAAAATGTACTTGGAGTATGCTGAAAACTCTCCTAGGGATTTGGTAGCACACAAACTTAAATTGAGTTGAACCTTGTGTGGATGGATAGTGACAAAAGGAATATCAGGTACAGGTTGGAGGTGTGACATGTCAGAATCATGATGAAGAAAAACAAGAGTGTGACTTGTAAGGGTTTAGATCTTGACATGACAATCATCATATGCCCCAAACTTTAGGCTTAGGATGAACATAGCCCTATTCCTTTTGGAACCAACTGTAACCATATGAACAAAACCTAATAACTTCAAAACCTATGTTCCATGAACCCCATGACTCAAAAAATCAAAACAAAGAAGACTTGTTGACCCATACAACCTTATGTGTTGAAACCTTCAACAATTGTTGAAAATAACAAGTGTGTCTTCATCAAGCAGTCACTTTGAAGACGCTTCTCCATTCAATGTACAAGTTAATTTTGATATTCCTATATTTGAAGGTCAAATCGATGTAGATGCTTTGGAAAAGTGGTTAAATTTACTAGAAGGTTATTTCTATGTTCACAATTTTTTTGACAGAGAAAAGATCACCTTTTAGCTCCTTAAGGCTCTCCTCCATGTAAAACATTGGTGGGAAACTTACTGGGAGAAAATTTCCACAAAGGAGTCTGGAATATTTGGGGCTAAGCCCACTTGGGAATTTTTTATGGATGCGGTCAAGGAGAAATATTACCCAGTGGAAAACTATTACAACCAATACATGAGATGGACCATGCTGCATCAAGACAGGGGCCAAAAAGTGTCAGAGTTCACAAATACCTTACATACCTTGCGCACCAATATGGGTATCAAATAGTCATAGTAACATATGGTTATAAAATACCATGGGGCTCTACACAGGCACACCAAAACTGAAATGGAGTTTCTGGACATCTCATCACTGGGAGTCACTTATCGATATGCTGTCAAAATTGAGCAGAAATTTAAGCAGCATAACAAGCGAGAGTTCGGGTCTGGAAATATGAAACAATCAAAGTATGGTAAAGGCATTCCTAACTCACAAAAAAACCAACCTCAAGACAACCAGTCCAAGCCACAGGAAAATAAGGGTAACGAGAAGATAAAAAAGAACACTGGGAAGTGGTTTGAATTCCACAAAATCCCTTGGAACAACATTGATGAATGTCACCCAAAAAAATCATTGGTGTCCGAGATCAAAGAAACAGAGCCAAGCCCTGACTTGGAATTTGATTCAAAAAATAATAAAAGGAGACAGATCATTGATGTAGAACCCACTGTTACTGTCGCGACCACACCAATACAACCAGAAGAACCAGAGGATCTTGAGGAGGGGGATCACCTCTTCCATTCACGGATGTGGGTGAAGGGGACCCTATTGCATTTTATTGTTGATAGCGGAAGCCATAAGAACCTAATATTATGATAGGTCATAAAGTAGTTGTATTTTCCAACAAAACCACACTCACAACCATATAACATTGGGTGGCTTCACCAGGGTCAAGATCTTTGTGTCAGCCAACAATGTTGCTTGTCCTACGACATCAAGCCTTTCAAGTATGAGGTATTGTGCGCTGTTTCCCCACTAGAAGTCTATTATATTTTGTTTGGCCAACCATATATTTGGAAGTGCCATGCTATTTATGAGTCTCGAACCCATAGTGTCATTGTTACTTTTGGGGGTCACCTCTACTGGGTACCAGAGGTAGTTCCGAATAATATCCCGCCAAAACAAATGCTGCAAAGTAGTCTCTCATACAAAAATGTTTAGCTTATTCACGATCCAGTTAGAAGGAAAACAAAAGGACACTACAACCACTACATCCTCGACCCAATACCTTTCTATCCAACATAAAAAAAATAGACAAGATTATAGAAAAGAACAAAGATATTCTTACTGCACCTACGAGGGTGCCTCCACATTTCCCACTCAAGAAAAATTTTGCTCTTCATGTTGAATATTCACCAAAAAATTCCTCCCACACTTAGACCAAGGTAGATCGTGCATATATATTGGTTGAATGGATCCAACCCCTCCAACAACAGATTCGTGACAACCTTCAACAAGCTAAGCATGACAACTTCTTCAGTAAGGCAAGCAACTCACCAAGGCTCAGATTCAACAAAAGCTTCCCTGGGAACTTGAAGCAATGGATACCATTGCTTATTAAGGGGGAAGGATTGATCTAGGTGGATATTGGTGGCCACCCACCTATTCCACTGGCTCGAAATACAACTTTCCACCTTCGCAGTTTTTGTACAGGGTTTTGGGTCCCAAACTTTCGTGGCCATTTTGAGGCACTAAATGATGTTGTTTTGACATTTGATGGACCACGCTGCATCAAGAGTGGGTCCAAATAGTTCCAGAGGTCAAAAATACCTTCCATACCTTGCGCACCAAGATGGGTATCAAATACTTTGAACTAAATCTAGTTATAAAATACCGTAGGGCTCTACACAGGTACATCCAAACTGAAATAGATTTTCTGGACATCTCATCACTAGGAGTCGCTTATCGATATGTTGTCAAAATTGAGTAGAAATTTAAGCAACATAACAAGTGGGAGTTTGGGTCTACAAATACACAACAACCAAATTATGGTAAATGAATCCCTAACTCACATAACAACCAACCTCAAGACAACCAGTGCAAGCCGCATGAAAGGGAGGGTAATAGGAAGACAAAAAATGACACTAGGAAGTCGTGCGGATTCCACAAAATTCCTTGGAACAACACTGATGAATGTCGCTTAAAAACATCATTGGTGGTCGATCTCAAAGAAACAGAGATGAGCCTCGAATTGGAATCTGATTCAGAAAATAATAAAAGGAGATTGATCATTGATGCATAACCCAATTCTATTGTCACGACCACAATAATACAACCAAACAAATCAGAGGATTTGGAGGAGGGGGAACTCCTCTTCCATTCACAGATGTGGGTGAAGGGGACTCCAATGCATTTTATTGTTGATTGTAGAAGCTAGAAGAACCTAATATCACCAGAGGTCATCAAGCAATTGAATTTTCCAACAAAACAACACCTACAACCATATAACATCGGATGGCTTTGCCATGGTCGAGATCTTTGTGTCATCCATCAATGACGCATGTCCTATGACATCAATCCCTTCAAGGATGAGGTACTATGTGATGTTTCCCCACTGAAAGTATGTGATATTATGTAAGTATAGACATAGATGTGGAAGCATCATGCTATTTATGAGTCTCGACCCTGTAGTGTCATTGCTACTCTGTGGGGTCATCTCTACAAGGTACTAGAGGTAGTTCTGACTACTATTCCACCAAAACAGTGTTGCAAAGTAGTATCTCATATGACAAAGTTTATCTTCTTCATGATCTAGTTTAAACAGAAGGAAACTGAAACCACTACATCCTCAACCCAAGACCTTTCTATCTAGCAGAAAAAAATCAACAAGATTATAGAAGAGCACTAATATATTATTAGTACACCTACGAGGATTCCTCCACGCTGCCCAATCAAGCAAATTTATACTCTTCATGTTGCATCTTCACTGACAGAGTCCTCCCACACTCATACCAAGGTAGATCATGTAGCTATATTGGTTGAATGGATCCAACCCCTCCAACATTAGGTTCGTGAAAACCTTCAACAAGCTAAGCATGACAACTTATTTAGAAAGGAAAGAATCTCACCAAGGCTTAGATTCAACAAAATCTTCCCCAAGAAATTGACTCAATGGACACCATTTCTTCCTAAGGGGGGAGTATTAATTGAGGTGGATATCAGTGTCCACCTACCTATTCCACTGGCTCAAAATACAACTTTCCACCTTGGTCGATTTTGTATATCTTTTTGGGCCCCAAACATTTGGGTTCATCTTGAGGCCCTAAACGACATTTTTTTGACATTTGGGGGCCCAATAAATAACCAAATTCTTTAGCCCGAGCCTAGTCAAAATGCGTTCCTCTCGTCTAGTCCTTTCCAATGAGATATCATGTGCCCCAAACATAGATCATATGTAAAATTTATGCCCTCAGTAAGTTGACGTATCAACTACCCCCATCGGGGCATGCAAGCCTTTTGGAGTTTCATCTTCCAAGGTTATGGTTGTGGATTTCATTTACGTTAAAAAGGCCTTTGGAGCCTGATTGTAAACATCATCTTCTTACAAATGAGCATAGCCGTCACATATCTTCTTAGAGATAAGCTTCTACCATTCTAGCGAGTTCATTCACTCTATATTTTTATAGTTCTGTACATTCCTTTCATTAAAAAAAATTATGCATTACTGTATCTCTGTGTTTATTGCAATATATCTATATATTTCATTTTTATATCTCCACCTTCATTTCATTCTCAAAATTATATGGATCATTTTTGCTCCGAGAAGGAAATTCATTGTTCCATAAAATACTTGAGACTTTGATGATCAATTTTAATTTGGAAGTATTGTCCCAATAGATAAGGACACTAGATATCCACAAAATGAAAAACATATAACATTTCCTTTTCATAAATGTATTGGCCCACATGTCTCTCTGAAAGTTGATTGCTAGTGAAGGCCAAAGGCCTTCCATCTTGCATGAGGACGACCCCAATTCCTTTTCCGGAAGCATCACACTTTAGTACAAAATTATTTGTGAAGTTTGGAAGTGATAGGATAGGGGTCGAGCACATAACGTCTTTCAAGGCTGGGAAGGAGTGATGAAAAACTAGAGTACAAGTGAAAGCATTATTTTTAAGGAGAGCAGTGAGAAGAGCTAAAATTTTTCCATAATTCTGAACAAACTTCCAATAATATCCCATTGAACCTAGAAAACCACACATGATATTAAGAGTTTTAGGGCGAGGACAATCCTGCATAGATTCAATTTTCTTAGTATCCACTCATACACCATCCTTGTCGATGATATGACTCGAGTACTCCACTTCTGAGGCTCCAAAGGCACATTTAGATTGTTTGAGGAAAAGTTGGTTCTTAGAGAGTAGATTTAGAACTTGATCCACATGGGCGAGATGACATTTCCAAGTTTTACTATAGATGAGAATATCATTAAAGAAAACTAAGACAAAATGATGGAGAAAAGGATGAAATACATGATTCATAAGACTTTGGAAAGTGGAGGGAGCATTACACAGGCCAAATGGCATTATCAAGAACTCATAGTGAGTCTGATAAGTTCGAAATATATTCTTGGGAATGCCTGCTTCTTTCATATGGATCTGGTGGTATCCAAAATGTAGATCAATTTTGGTGAAGTACTAAGAACCACTCAATTAATACAAGAGGTCATCAATGGTAGGAATGGAGAATTTGTCTTTGATTGTGAGTTTGTTGAGGGCGCAAAAATCAGGACAGATTCCCCAAGTACCTTATTTCTTGAGTACCATGACCACCAGGGAAGAATAGGGGTTGGTACTAGGACAAATAACACCTGCTTATAGAAATTCATGAACAATTTTCTAAATTTCATTCTTCTAGGACAAGGGGTGACGATAAGGGAAAACATTGGGAGGAAGACTACGTGGGATGAGAGGAATGGAATGATCATGGATGCCACGAGAAGGGGGAAGTTCCTTGGGAGTGGTAAACATAGCTTGGTGTCGGGAGAGGATAAATTGGAGGTTGGGATGCACAAAGGGTGTCTCAACTACTTGAATGGAGTGGATTTGGGAAATAATTCCATAATGACCTTTTTTGAGGAACTTTTCTATTCAGTGGGAACTGGCGATCTTAGGTAAGCCTGTTGTGATTCCTTGGAACTTGTATTGTTGTCCCTCCTGTTGGAATTGCATGGTTAATTCCTTTAAATCCACGAGAATGGGACCGATAGTGCATAACCATTAGACACTGAGCACAATGTCAGAACCACCCATGTCTATAGAAAACATATGGTATTTCAGGTGATATTGACCAATTTGGTGCTACACATTTTCACAATGTCCACCACATTTCATAGAACCTCCATTGACAATCATGATTTAAAAATGATTGAAGTCACGGATGTAACAATTGACTTCTTGGTAAATACGACAATGGATAAAATTATGGGTGCTACCAATGTACACAAGGATGTTGAATTTTGAATTCTTAATGTAACCAATTAACTTGAGGGTCTAGGGAGTAGAGTAGCCAATGAGGGAATTAAGGGAAATCATTGATTCAACTTATAGTGTATCAGAGTGTGGGGTTAGATCATATGGCAGTGGTAGCTCATCCATAGGTGAAACAACAACCTATTCTTCAGAAACATCCTCAGTCATGGTCATAATTTTTTTTTTTCCTTACACTTGTGCCCGGGAAAATATTTGTCATCACAATTATAACAAAGACCCTTGAATTCGTGGTCAACCATTTCGGCCCGTGTTAGTTTATGGATCTTGAGGGGAGTTGTAGGAGGGGTGGGATTGGTGGGTTTGGGGCAAGTAAGAAAGGATAGTTCTCAGATCTGGGAGGAGAAAATCTGTTGTGCTTCCTTGGCTCTTTGAGTGGCTTCTAACCAAGTGTGGGGGCGTGCCATGAGAACATGGGCACACATATCATATTTTAGGTCACTAATAAATCATTCCCTAAAGAAGGTATCTGATATGCCCTCTATTCTAAAATCCAAGTGCTCAAATGCTACGATAAAGTATTCCATTATCCCATACTGCTACAACTTGGTCAAACAAACCAAATGGTGGGTGTCAGAGTCAAAGTGGTCATAAATATCTGTAACAAACTGGGTCCAATAAACATACCCTTGGTGTGTCATTTTACGCCATTTCCACCATTTACAATGTTCAATATCCAGAGGTAGGATACCATAATGAAGCTTGTCTAATTCATCAATAATTCCATGCAAAGAGAAATAATGTTCCATTTGAGTGACCCAACTTGTGGGATACAAACCATCAATTTTTTTCACCTCAATTATGAGAAGGCATAGGTCTCGAGGAAGGTGGGTGGAATGAGGACCTTGGTAATGGGAAGAGTCATGGTCTTCCTGATAGGATGGTTGTTCATAAGAGGAAGGGTTCAGGGAACAACCCATCAATTGGTCAAGTGTGTCTTTGATGTGGGAACATTGGTCCTGGAGGGCTTGAATACAGGAATTGAGCATGCTAATGCTGGAATTGATATTCTCGATGTCCTCCTTGTTCTGGATGTTTTCAGCCATCAATGTATTGAGTTATTGGGCGCAGGTAGTGGCCATTTAGATAGAGGTAAATAATGGTAAGGAAAATGGGATAGGTGGTGAATAAGGGTGTCTGGAAGGGTGGGTGGGACCACTGAGAAGAATGGTGAAAAGTGATAGGTACCATGACGATTAGGGAGAAAAGGGGAATCCAATGGGATAGGGTCTAAATAAGGGTGTCGAGAAAGGGTTGGGTCCACTAAAAAAAATTGTATTAAAAATGATAGGTACCATGATAATCAGGGAGAAGAGTGGAATCCAATGGGATAGGGCCCAACTAAGTGTTGGGTATGTGTTATATTGTTTTCACGACTACATCTAGTGTATTCTACATTGCATCGAGCAAGCGCGCGCGGGGTGGGGGCATTGAGGAGGGGTTGCATTTTTTTCCTCAGGAAACATGTCACATTTGTTTCCTCATTTTTCATGTCACCTCAATTTTCATGTCCATTGTTGGGTGGTTCTTCGACACATAGTTTTTGCCAATGGTTTTCTATTTCCAGTTAAGGAATTAGGGTTGATGACTAATCCAAGTCATTGGGTTAGGGTTTTGGATGTCGTTGGATCCTATATGTATATTGTATTGTAAAAAATGTATCACAGTGAATGAATATAGAATATGTTGGTTTTCCCGGTTTGGGTTTCCAAAGGAAAAATCTCTCTGTAGTGTGTCTATTTTCCATTGTACCTTTTCAGTTCTTTTATTGAAAATATGTTTGCAGTAAAATATTGTACAAGGTTAAAATATACAATAAGTGTGTCGACGAGACCACTATACTCTTTTTTTTTACTCCTGCAGAGTTATACTCTGATTTGAATAATACTGTAGTGTCAGAATAACCAAATTCTTAATAGGAAAAAAGTAGTGTCGAAATGCACAATTTTGAACAAGAGAAATATTGTATGTTCCCTTTCTTTGTTTTTTGTGTCCCATGGGTTAGGGTTTTTTAGGGTTTCTATAGATAAGGGTTTTCCCTATGCTATATCTCTATGATATATGTTCGGGGTCGAACATAAGTACTCGACCCAATATCTCATGGCACAAACTAAGGAGGGTAGACATTACCCTTAGTCGTATTACTCGATTACCCAGGTACTACAGAGTATCTTCTCGAGTGCTATTCTCAGTGGCACTATAGCAGTCAGGAAACCGATCGATTTATCTATGGAGGGATTTAGGATATCTAGGTCGATCCTTGTACAAGTGTTTTTTGATGCACTACCACTCGAAGGGGAACCAACAAGGTTTACAAGGGTAGTCGATAATGTGTGCCTAAGTACCACATGTAGTTCCTATGTGTATGCTTCCCTGACCACGGATTTATGCGATGAACAACAGATATATGTAGCTTTAGGCCATTGGAATACGTCTCTACCCTGGAAAAAAATAACCCACAATCTTATGCCAAGGAAAGTGCTTTGATACCACTTGTAAGGTACTAGATCTATTATAATATCCGAAAGCATAAATACTGCAGAGAATAACAATGGAACAACACAATATATGAAACCATAACACCAAAATAATACCTTTATTGATAGAAAAAATGTTCACTTACCTCTTCGAGGGGGAAGCCTTCATCAGAACAATGATCTATTACAATAATTCTCAATACAAAACTTCTCATACCCTCTACTCCTATTTATACTAAATCTATCTAGCCAAAAGAACAATCTAGAGGAAGATCCTTCTATAAGCGAAAGATTCAATTATGTCTTCTTACACTTGACTTGTTCTTCCTTAATAATAGGCCTTTTTAATATCAACCTTTATTACATGGAAAATTTATTATTCTACCTACGTGAGGGGTTAGAGAGGTTAGGTCCCTAGGAGGTTCTCTAGTCTACTTCAATGCTATGGAACCTTCTATTAAGTCATCTTACATTTATTATATTTAACTATCATAGTGGGCCTTATTTAATAATATAGTGGACCTAGTCCACCTTACATTGAATGAACTCCACTGTTATCACTATGTGCCCTCTTCTCCCCCCTACCTCTCTAGCTACACTACATTAATGTAGTGTATCTAGAGAGGTAGGGGGGAGGAGGTCCCATAGTGATAATAATGGAGGTCATCAGGGATGAATACAATCAAGAAGCATATGCTTCGTATGATTTTGAGGTTCATTGTGATGATTGGTATATTGATCCAAATAGGATCCAAAGAATACTAAAAAAAACTTAGAGCTTGCAAAAGCAACCCAGGATGCTCAGAATGGCCTCAGTAGATAGAGAAATGGAAACAAATTCAAAGTTCTCAAAACTCAGTGAAAATCACATTATTGCGAAGAGCACGTCACAATATTTCTAACGACGCAAACAAATCGTCAAATAGAGTTACAGATAGAAAAATATTCATGGTCAAAGTTTGGTCAACCTAGCTCAGTCAATAGGGGGATGAGTCAACATCCATACAAATGACATCAACATCCTTACAAAACACATGGAAGGAGAATGAGGTGACATGTGTCATGTTGACATCCACATGACGTCAAGATGGTGACATGGAAACACCAGAGGTTGCCATGTGTCACCCAAATTTGGCACTTTTGGATCGATCTGGGGACCAATAGGATTTTTGCACATGGCAGTCCATATGGTCCGTACAGTGACGTGGCATGATGATGTGGAATGATGAGTTGGCATTTATGTGGCATCCATACGATGACGTGGTGTTGGCATGGCAAGTTGATGGAGCAGTGGATGACTTGGATGAATGGGAGGTTCCCACGTGGCCCAGTCATGGGCTCCCACGTGGTAGTGGGAAAATACCCAATGACAACCCGTATCTGAAATTAAAAACAAAAAATGATTTGGCAGGTCCGCCAAATCTGGCAGACCATGCCAAATCTGACACCAACTATTAGATAAGAACTTGGATAGAACCTTCACCAAACTGATAGAAACAAATTGTATATATATATATATATATATATATATTGTTTCAACCATAAAGACAAAAAGGGGAGGCCCACGGTTTTGACCCCGAGACCTCCTCCCTCCATAACTCCTTAATACTCATGCCATAACCAATGGGCCAATGACCCTCTCATTGTAATGAACACCCATAAAATTACATAAAAGCTACATCCACCCAGAGCTCGACGAGGTGCGCATGTGTACGGTCGGGCACTCATTACGAGATAGAGTACAATAACATTAATTGTAGGTTGTAGGGCACAAAAATCGAGACAAAATTCTTCTTGGGCCTGGGAGTGCCAGTCATATCGAGGGATGGAGACAGTCATTTTTGGGTAATTTGACGCCACAAATTCAGTGGTGCTATCTGTTTTTTGATCTAAGAAATATTTATGTAGCTTGATTTCAGAATGAGGTATACTTATGTATTTTTCCAAATTCTTTTGTTGAGTTAATGAAAAATCCTACCCAATTGAGAGTAGGACTCGAAGACGTAGTCCACTAGGGACGAACTCCATTATCAATTTTTTGTGTTCACATTTGATGCTTATGTCTCTTCATTTTTGAGATTTTCCTTTTTTAATGGTGCACTTTAATTTATGCTCATTTAATGCAATTCTTTATAAGTCACTCGATGAAAAGATCCCAGATCATGTTGGTATCAGAGTAGTCATCTTTGATTTGAATTGTTGAGTGTGAATGCTTACTAGGGCCAAGAATAAGCAGGGTGAAGGAACTCTTAAAAATTTCAATCCCGAAGTTGGTTGAGCATCCCGAAGGAAGAAAATGGTAGAAGAAGACAAGCGTGATGAACATGAGAAAAAATTTCATATGGTCTTTTATCGCATGTCAGAAATGGTCGAATGAGTGTATGGATATTATGAGAAGAGGATGAAGAAGAAAAGGAAGAAAAATGAAGCACATGTTGATGACGATGCTTTGGTAAACCAAGGGGCTCGAGGAGATCCTCCTAAGCCTCCATATTCACCATCAAATTCTATTTCTTCTTCCTCTGAGAATTATCATCTAATCCAGGTGGATATCGGTGGCCACCCACCTATTCCACTTGCTCGAAAAATAGTTTTCCACCTTGGCAGTTTTCGACATTTTTTCGGCTTCCAAACTTTTGAGGCCATTTTGAGGCCCTAAACGACATTTTTTTGGGGATTTGGGGTCAAGGTGACTAGCAAAGGAATTGACCCGGGCTAGTCAAATTGTTTTCTTGTCAATTAGACCTTTCCAACGGGATATCGTGGGCCTAAAACAGAGATTGTATGCAAAAGTTATGACCCTGGGAAGTTGATGTACTAACTTACCCAAACAGGGCCCACATGACTTTTGGCGCTTCATCTCGTAGGGTTAGGTTTTTGGATGTCTAGGGTTTTGAAATTCCTGTTTATTGTAAAAGGCCTTCAGAGCCTCATTGTAACCATCTTCTTGCGAATGAGGACAACTCTCACATCTCTTCTTAGAGATAAGCCACCACCATTCCAACAAGCTTGTTTTCCACTGCATTTTACAGTTTCAACTTATTCCCTTATTGAATAGAAAGCCATTTTTACTGTATCTATGTTATTTTGTGTTAAGAATATTTTAATAATTTGTTTTCATTTTTTTTTTCTCATAAAATCTGGATCAGTGGTATTAGAGCGGTTTTCTCCTTGTCGTCTTAATACATGTCCCCAACAAGGTCAGGGTACAAAGAATTGGGTATCGAGCTTGTTTCTCTTGAGTACAAAATCTCTTGTACACCCAAGTGACCTTTCATGGTAGTAGGAAAGAAATATGACGGGACATGAGATCCTTTCAAAATGTTGCTTAAGGAAGCTTTCACGCAACAAAGGAACGAGATGATGGATAGTTTCGTGCAAATCCTTCGACGACTAGCAATAGGCGACACATATTCCTTGAGTGGAGGTGCCACCCCCTTCAAGGTACAAATCAACTTTGATATTCCTATATTTGAAGGTCAGATAGACGCATATGTTGTAGACAAGTGGTTGAATCTACTAGAAGGGTATTTGTTTGTCCATAACTTTTCGAATACAGAAAAGATTACTTTTGCGCTCCTCAAAGTTGTTCCCCATGTCAAAGATTGGTGGAAAAAATTTTGTGAGCAAAAGGAAACAGAGGAACCCTCATTATTTACAGTCACGACCACATGGGAATCCTTCAAGGATTATATTAAGGAAAAATACTACCCTTTCAGAAGTTATGATGACTTGTATACCAAATGGACCACACTGCGCCAAGAAAGAGACCAAGCAATGCTAGAGTTCACAAATATCTTCCATACCTTGCGTACGAAGCTGGGTATCAAAGATTCAGAGATAAATATGGTGCTCAAGCATCGCGATACTCTACATAGATACATCCAGACTAAAATGGAATTTCTAGACATCTCATCCTTGGGCGCGACCTACCAATATGTTGTCAAAAATGAGCAGAAGCTCAAATAAATGACACGACAATTTGGTCCTGGGAACCCCTCACAGCAAAAGCCAGAAAAGGGTGGCCCCAACCCACAGAACAAAGGAGAGAGAAAATATGGATAGTATCAGGACAACCATTCCAATCCGCAAGAAAATAAGGACGCCAAAAAG
The DNA here is from genome assembly GCA_009831015.1 of Picea engelmannii. Classification (NCBI taxonomy): domain Eukaryota; kingdom Viridiplantae; phylum Streptophyta; class Pinopsida; order Pinales; family Pinaceae; genus Picea; species Picea engelmannii. The sequence goes on along the minus strand of ML845389.1, from coordinate 19,841 downwards.
ACAAAGAAAGATATCGAGAAGTGGTGTGACTTCCATAAGAGCCCTTGGCATAACACTATTGATTGTCACTCAAAGCAGTCCCTGGTGGCTGAAGTGAAATCCTCTGAATCATATGGGGGTTCTGACTCTGATTCAGAACTAGAAAGGGGAAGATAGATCATTGATGTGGAACCCAATGCCACCGTTGCTACCACCAAGCTCCAACCTGGTGAGCCAAATGAGCCAAAAGAAGGTGAGCACCTCTTCCATTCACATATGTGGGTAAAAGGAACCCCTCTACACTTCATCATTGATATTAGTAGCTAGAAGAGCCTCATCTCAATAGAGGTCATCAAGCGGTTGGACCTACCAACAACGTCGCACCCACAACCCTACCCCATTGGATGGCTCCACTAAGGAAGCAATCTCCACGTCAACCAACAATGCCAACTGTTGTATGACATCAAGCTCTTCAAAGATGAGGTATTGTGTGATTCTCCTCTCGAAATTTGTAATGTTCTTTTGGGATAACCTTATTTATGGAAACGTCATGTTGTATATGAGTCTAGGCCTCATAGTATTGTTATTACTTTGAACAAGAAATTGTACAGGATACCCGAGGTGGTCCCTCCTAGTGTTATTTCCTTGATCTCTGCCAAGAAATGTAAGAAGGTCATCTGTCAGACCAGAAAATTTGTCTTCTTCGTGATTCTGTCTCAGAGTGAGCGAAATATCACAACCACATTCAGGGCCTTCACGAATGATCTCTCCAAACAACAGAAGAAATCAGATAAGTTCGTGGAAGAATACTCAGATATCTTCCTCTCTTCTACTGGGCTACCTCTACACTTCCAGGTCAAGCATCCCATCGATCTGACCCCAGGTGCACCGCTACCCAATGGGCCAGTCTACCGCTGCTCTCTATTAGTAAACGAGGAGATCAAGTGGTATATCCAAGAACTGCTCCACAAGGGGAACATGCATCCCATCTCATCGCCTTGTGGGAGACCAATCGTGTTGGTGTAGAAGAAATACAGGACCTGGCGACTCTGCATTGATTACCAGGCCTCGAATAAAATAACAGTTTGAAACCGGTACCTGATTCCATGAATCGACAACCTCCTTGATCAGCTCACATGGGACAAATACTTTAGTAATATTGATTGGAAGTATGGCTACCACCAGGTCCCAATAGAACAAACAGATGTATGGAAGACTGCCTTCAAGTCAAAAGAAGGTATTTTTGAATGGCTGGTCATGCCTTTTGGTTTGAAAAATGCTCCGACAACATTTATGAGGATGATGGACGATATCCTACAAAATTTCACCAATACTTTTGTAGTGGTGTATCTGGATGACATGCTCATCTACAACAAGACTTGGGTGGAACACTTGCAGCATATTCAACAGGTTATGCACAACCTGCGACAACACAACCTATATGAAAACTTGGAAAAATGCTCCTTCGGCATGGACATTGTCCATTACTTAGGCTACATCATTGATTAGCATGGTGTGCATGTGGATCCAACCAAGATCCAGGTCATCTGTGACTGCCCAACACTAACCGCACTCACTGAAATTCCAACCTTCTTGGGCCTCACCAATTTCTATTGTAGGTTTGTGCTAGGATTCTCTCATATCACATGGGCCCTCATCCAAGTAACCAGGGGTGGCGGTAAGGAAAAAATTTTGTGGGGCATGTCCCAACAACAAGCCTTCGATGACTTGAAGAAGCATTTGTGCTCATCCCCGGTACTTTCATTACCAGACCTGCAACATCCCTTTGAGATCGAGACATATTCTTCAGACTATGTTGTGGGCGTCGTTCTCACTCAACACAACCACCCTGTGGAATATCATAGTGAGACACTATCAAATGTTGTCCGTAAGTAACCTACTTACGACAAAGAAATGTATTCCATTGTGCAAGCCTACTGCCAGTGGAGACATTACATTCTTAGGAAGGAAACAATCATCCACATTGATCACAAGCCACTATAGTTCATGCAGATCCAAGACAAATTGCAGAATTACCGCCATCAGAAGTGGTCAACATTATTGCAACAGTTCCACCTCAACATCAAGTATAAAACATGAAGTACCAACTGACTTTCTAACTTCCTAACCTGACCTCCAGTCGTGACACTCACCACGGTGCTAGACTCTTGCGTCCATGAGACCTCTAGATTCCCCCACCTCTATAAGACAAACCCTGACTTCTCCACCACCTACCAAATTTTGGGTGCCAACTCAATGGTCGCTAATTTCCATATTCAGGATGGGTTGTTATGCCGTTTGGGCCATCTCTACGTTCCATCAAGAGAGCATGCAAATATGATTTGGGAATATCACTAAAGCCTGGTGGCATGACACTTTGGCATCAAAAAGATAGTGGCATTGCTACAGAAACATTTCTACTGGCCGAATCTTCGACAGGATATCGACAAGTATATCAGGTCCTACACCGCCTACACTATTTCCAAACCAACCACTAAGAAACAGGGCCTTTACACGCCTCTTCCTACTCCTAATAGCCCATGGGAATCCATCCCAATGGAATACATGTTGGACCTCCCATCCACCAAGAGGGGAGATGACTGTGTTTTTGTGGTTGTTGATCTCTTTTCCAAGATGGTGATTATAGCCGCCTGCAAGAAGAACATCACAATAGAAGCTACTTCCAAGCTTTTCTTTGAATGAGTATGGGTACATTTTAGGATCCCACAAACCATTATCTTAGATCATGATAGTTTGTTTCTTAGATCATTTTGGTCGATCCTCTGGTCACTGATGGATACCAAGCTCACAAAATCCACTCCCTTCCACCCCCAGATAGATGGCCAAAATGAGGTCATCAATCGTATGGCCATACATATCCTACGCATGTACAATTCAAAACACCCCCACACATGGGATGAGAGTCTTCCCTATGTCCAACATAGCTACAACTGAGCCTTGCATAGCTCAACTAGCCAAAAACCCTTTCAGGTGGGGTTGGGATTCCAACCATTGGGCCCCATGGATGTTGCACTACCCCTTGTGGCCATCTTGGTTGACTCATCCCCCGCTCCACTAGAAGCTGACAAAGCCACCCGATTCATTGAGTGGATCCATCACATCTGCCAACAGGTTCAGGATATTCTAAATAAGTCTAATGCCAAGTACAAGTAGTGCCATGATCAACATCAGGTGCCACATAAGTTTCAGGTGGGCGAAAAAGTTTGGTTTCATTTGTAGAAATAACGCCTTACAGGGCCCCATCAGAAGATTCTCCCACTCCATTATGGGTCGCACACCATCACCAAGGCTGTGGGTGAAAATTATTTTGAGCTTAACATTCCCCCCTTCCTTGGTCTGCATCCAATCTTCAATGTGGCTCTCCTTCAGCCATATTTCCCACCATTATTGGACACCTCAGAGATAGTAGAGCAGTTGACACCAACAGATATCAACCCTGATTAAATGAAATAGGAATCCAGTGATCATATTGTGGACACATAGATCAAGGGAACTCAATAGCAAAGGATCCAACTTTATCGAGTCGTCAAAGCAGGGCATCTCCTGCACCAAGGCAAGTGGCTCACTCGGGGCCAAATTCAGTAGAAATTTCCTCATATGATGGGGGAACTCAAGGCAATGGAGACCATTGCTTCCTAAATAGGGAGGATTGATCCAGGTGGATATCGGTGGCCACCCACCTATTCCACTGTCTCGAAAAATAGTTTTCCACCTTGTCAATTTCTGACAGTTTTTCGGGTTCCAAACTTTTGGGGTCGTTTTGAGGCCCTAAACGACGTTGTTTTGGGGATTTGGGGCCCAGGTGACTACCGGAGGCACTAACTTGGGCTAGTTGAAATTTTTTCTTCTCGATTAGATCTTTCCAATGGGCTATCGTGCACCTAAAATAAAGATTGTCTGCAAAAGTTACGACCCTGGGAAGTTGATGTACTAACTTACCCAAACAGACATGACTTTTGGCGCTTCATCTCCTAGGTTTAGGTTTTTGGGTGTCTAGGGTTTTTGACATTCTTGTTTATTGTGAAAGGCCTTCAAAGCCTCATTGTAACCATCTTCTTGCGAATGAGCGCAACCGTCACATCTCTTCTCAGAGATAAGCCACCACCATTCCAACAAGCTTATTTTACGCTGCATTTTACAGTTTCAGTTTATTCCCTTATTGAATAGAAAACCAGTTTTACTGTATCTCTGTTATTTTTTGTTAAGCATATTTTAATAATTTGTATTCATTTCATTCTGCTCATAAAATCCAGATCATCATCATTCTCATCATTCTAGCCATAAAGCCTCTTTTAAGAAACCATTATTAAAGCTTGATGTAAAATTTTCTTTACCTATGTTTAATGGAGATGCTAATCCTGGAAGGCTATATAATTGGATCTGACAGGTTGAAGTATATTGTTGTGTTCAACATATTGATGAAGAGGAAGTTAAAGTGAAATTGTATTCTCTTCGGTTGGAAGGCACCACTCTCATACGGTGGGAGAGAAAGCTTCAGGACATAAGTGAGTGTGGTAATCTTCTTTCCTCACGGTAGGAATTTAAATCAGTGATAAGGAAGCAATTTTATCCATTGGGTTATTTACATAAAGCAATGATGGAATGGAAAACCTTAAGGAAAATTAAAGGTCAAACTGTACAAAGTTTCACAGAAGAATTTAGGAAGAAAGCTCTTGCATTAAACATTCATTTGGATTCTTATGAAACTTTAATGAAGTATATTGGCACACTTCACAGTTATATTTGTCATACTTTGCTCTTGTTTAAACCCACTAGTCTTGACAAAGTTTGTCTGCAAGCCACTCACCTTGATAATAGGGGAAAGCATGTTCAAGAAGATCCCACAAAGAAACCTTCCAATCTCCCAAATAAACCTTTCAAGAAATTTAAAAGGAAGGACAAGAAGACTTCCACAGTGATGAGAGAAGGATGAAAGCCATCTTGCACTCATTGCAAGAAAAGTGGTCACGGAGATGAACATTGTTGGAAACTTCATCCAGAGAAGAGACCGAAGCAGTTCGGTGGAAAGGGGAAGACAAAAACTGTTGCTACAGTGCAACGAGATCTTGGTTCTGATTCAGGGGACGAAGAAAAGATCACATCAGTTGGAGTAAAAGGTAAATATTCCCTTCAAGCTAGTTCAAATTCCAATAATGAATCTCATGATGATAAACGAAAAAGGAATGAATTATTTCACATAAGAGTTGTATCTAAACACACTAAAATAGATACATTATTTGATCTGGGTTCCCAAGTAAACTTAATATCTGAAGCACTTGTCAAGAAGATGGGTCTTGAAACGAAACCACATCCAAAGCTTTATCCTCTTGGTTGGGTATGTGATAAAGAAAAACTTAATTTCACCAAACAATGTAGGGTCAAATTTTCTATTGCTTCAAAGTTGATTGATGAAGTGGATTTGGATGTTGTATCACTTGATATTTGTGGCATAGTGTTGGGCAGTCCTTATATTTATAATAGAAAAGAAATCTTCTTTCGTAATGAGAACAAATACCACCTTACTAAAGGGGGAGTGGAATATATTGTTAGAGCTCACATCACGAGGGTAAATACAACACTTGTTAGTGCAGGGCAAATGAAGAGACTCGTAAACACTAATAAGAGATATGTACTCATGGTCATAAGAGAGAAAAATGTTGGGACATTTGACACTTTCCAAGGATGTGATCCTTCTCATAAGAAGGAATTAATTGATATTGTTTCTAAGTATGATGATATTTTTCAGGAACCAGATGGATTACCTCCTAAGAGGGAAATACAACATGAGATGCATCTTCAGTAGAATTATCCTCTTCCTAATGTGGGCATGTATAGGATGTCAATTGTGGAGATGGCATAGATCAAGAAGCAAGTACATAGCTTATTGGATCAAGGGGTCATCAGGCCAATTTCATCTCCTTGTGGTTATCTGATCGTGATGGTGCCAAAGAAATATGGCACATGGCGAATGTGTGTCGATTACCATGCCTTAAATAAAATCACGGTGAAAAATTGATACCCTCTTCCTCGTATAGATGATTTAATTAATCAATTAAAGAATGTTGTTTATTTCACTAAGTTGGATTTGCGCAGTGGATACCATCAAATCAGGGTTGTAGAACATGATGCATGGAAGATGGTCTTTAAAACCAAACAAGGATTTTTTGAGTGGTTAGTTATGCCATTTGGGCTTTGTAATGCTCTGAAAAATTTCATGTGTGTGATGAATGATGTATTCGGGCCTTTCCTAGATGACTTTGTGATTGTATATTTAGATGACATTCTTATTTTTAGCAAGATTTGGGATGAACATGTGAGGCATGTAAAGAAAGTATTGGATACTTTTCAAAGGGAAAAGTTGTATGTAAAATTTTCTAAATGTGAATTTGGTGAGACTGCACTTGTATACTTAGGCCATATTGTAGGAGGAGGACAATTAAAAATTGATCCTTCCAAAATTGATGTAATTGTAAGTTGGCTTGAGCTAAAATGTGTAACCGAGATCCAAAGCTTCTTAGGTGCAGTCCAGTATTGAAGGAGATTCATTTCAAACTTCTCCTTTATCACAGCTCCTTTGCATGCCTTAACCAATGTGAAGAATACTTTTCAGTGGGAAGGAAAGCAACAAAAATCTTTCGACACTTTGAAGTAGAAGATCAGTACCACACGAGTATTAGCACTGACAAATCTTCAAAAGCCTTTTGAGATCGAGACAGATGCCAACGGATACGCCATGGGTGTAGTATTGATGCAATATCATAATCCTATCTGTTACCACTCTAAAACTTTTAACCAAGTTGTTGTTAACTATCCTACATATGATAAAGAGTTGTATGAATTAGTTCAAAGCGTAAACAAATGGAAGCACTACTTTTTAGGGAAGGAAACAATCATACATACAGATCACCAACCCTTATAGTATCTCAAAGCACAAACCAAACTGCAACAATCTCGACATTACAGATGGATGTGTTTTCTACAACAATTTCATTTGGTATTCAAGTACAAAAAGGGTACAAGTAACAAGGTAGCTGATATTCTTTCTAGACATCCTATTGTTGCTTCTATTATTTTGAAGAATACTTCTTTATTTCATGATAGTTATGTGGAACAATATGCCATTGATGAAGATTTTAAAGAAGTATATGAGAAGCTAACCCATGGTGCACAGGTAGAGAACTATTTTATGTAGGGAAAACTATTATACCATCTTGGAAAGATATGTATTTATACAAGTGAATGAGTCCATGTAATACGAGAAGCTCACACTTCTCTTGTGTTTGGGAATTTTGGGGTAGGAAAAATTATGGCTCATTTGCAGATATTTTTTTACTGGCCTCAAATGAAAGAAATTGTAACTAAATATGTAAAGGGGTGTGTGATGTGTTCTACTTGTAAGCCCACTAATAGAAAACTAGGGCTATACTCACCACTTCATGTTCCATCCCATCCATGGGAAAGTATCTCCATGGATTTTGTAGGGGGTTTACCAA
>ML845389.1:0-10059 GCA_009831015.1 Picea engelmannii | reverse complement strand
ATTGTTTCAACCATAAATCCAAAAGGGGGAGGCCCACGGGTTTGACCTCGAGACCTCCTCCCTCCATAATGCCTTAATGCTCATGCCATAACCAACGGGCCAACAACCCTCTCAATGTAATGAATGCCCAGAAAATTACATAAAATCTGCATCCGCCTAGAGCTCGGGGAGGCGTGCATGCATATGGTCAAGCACACATTACGAGACAAAGTATAGTAGCATTAATTGCAGGTTACAAGGCACAAAAACCAAGACAAAATTCTTCTTGGGCTTGGGAGTGCCAGAGTCAAATCAAGGCGTGGCGACAATCATTTTTGGGTACTTCAACGCCACAAATTCATTGGTGCTTTCTGTTTTATGATCTGAGAAATATTTCTGCACCTTGATTTCAAAATGAGGTATACTTATGTATTTTTCCAAATTCTTGCCGAGTTAATGAAAAAGCCTACCCATTTGAGAGCAAGAGCTGGATATGTAGTTCAACAGGGATGAATTACATTATCAAGTTTTTGTGTTCATATTTGATGCTTATGTCTCTTCATTTTTGAGCTTTTCCTTTTTTAATGGTGCACTTTAATTTATGCTCATTTAATGCAATTATTTATAAGTCACTCGATGAAAAGATATTGGATCATATATGGATAGTTTTCATTTTTGGGATGACAACCAATTTCATATTTTATTTGATGACTCTACTCCACCTTCTACAGAGAACATCGATATGACAAATCAGAAGCCAATTATGGCTATCGGTTTCTAGTTTGAATATTCTCTAGTGGTATTTCTCCTTCCAAATTCATCTTCGATCCTGTCCAACTATGTGCATGGATCTACATATTACGATCCACATGATCATTGTATACATTTGGATCAAATGTCTATTGAGTTTCCATATCTTTAACGTGGAGTTTACATGAGCACTTGGATATGGGACCTAGGTTTACAATGGTGGTTAGACTAATTCAACATGATGGTTCACATTTCTACATGGGACCCTGTTTCTCCAACTTATTTCAGCACTATGGTCCACACTTGTCCATGGGACCCTTCTATATGGTTGTACAACCTCATAACAAGCGTTGAGGACAACACTTTCATAAGAGGGATGGAATGTAGTGTAGCTAAAGAGGTAGGGGGACGGAGGGCCCATAGTGATAATAGTGGAGGCCATTCAATGTAAGGTGGAATAGGTTCACTATATTATTAAATAAGGCCCATTATGGTAGTTATATATAATAAATGTAAGAGGACTTACTAGAAGGTTATACTTCTAGAAGTTTCGTCCTATAGAATGTTCTTTGGTGGTTGGTAGAACTATATCAAGGGGTTCTAGCAATGCATTGTGATGTGAAGACAAGTATTGTATTTCGAGTTGAATCTCATTAGGAGGTTTCCCCTCGAAGAGGCATGTGAACAAGAGAGGATCCCTTCCATAATAGGATCCATCGTATGTTGTTTCCCTACCCTCAAGGGTTTTCATTGATAAAGTGGTGATTTATTCTATATTTTTCCATATATGTTGTGTGGTGAGTGTATTCAAATAATTTTGGTACTTAACAAGTGGTATCAACGCCCCCCGCTACCTCTGTAGCTACCTAAAATAATGTCAAATTTGGAAAAAACATATCCAAATGATTGAGGTGCATGCCTTATGTGAGTATCAAGTATGAATACTAAAGATTCTCATAATTATGACTATCCAGTGATATGGAGGCACATTTGGAAGTAAAATAGTCTAACAACAGAAAGGGGTTGAGTTTTAATAAATGTATTTTTTAAACCTTTTAGATTAATTCAATGCACACATAGATTTTTAACACAGAAAGAAAAAAATTGTAATCACACATATATGCATAGATTTACCCTTGAAACCCAATCAGGAAAACCAACAACCTATTTTAGATCCTCACCTCTAATTCTTTTCACGATCTAACTTCCTTGTATACAATACAATATACAGGATCCCACAACATCCAAAAAAACCCTCATCCATTGACATGGATTAGATTACAACCTTAATTCCTTAACCAAAAAAAAAAAAAAAACATGGGATGAAATACCATGTGCCACTAAAAGACCAAAGGAGAAAAATTTCCCCCGACAATGGCGAAAGAGCGCCCAAAAATTTGGCAAATAAACCCCCCAATTTTTTTTTCCAGGGGATTCACCCTTGAAACCCTTAATAAGGGGACTTGAAATCTTGCAATAAATATACCACATACCCAACATTCTCCCACTTGTTTTATTTTCATAAAGGGGTCATGGGTTTTCAAGATCAACAATGTACGGAAGAAATCCCATTGATTCTCTACACCAAGATAAATTCTCAATGCTCGTAGACTTTATTAATGAATATGCAAGATTAGCCAAAGTGTCCACCTTCACCAGCAACACCTTCTTCTCTTCAACCATGGCTCTAACAAAATGATACTAAGCATCGATATTCTTTGTCTTAGAACGATAATTTGGGTTCCTCGCTAGGAATATTGTGCTATGATTGTCACAATCTATCCTTACAACTTGTTGTACCAACCCAATACCTTAAAACAATATATGTAACCATACTTCTTCCTTGATTGCATGAGTGGGATGCATGTATTCATATTTTGAACGAGAGAGTGCCACTACATACTGAAGTTTTCTCATCCATCTGATTGCTCCTCCAAATAGGTTAAACATATACCCACTTATAGATCTTCTGCGATCCAGATCTCTAGCCCAATTTGCATCAACAAAGCCATGTATTTCCACCACTCTATCCAATCATGGTCTTCCTTTGTAACACAATCGATAAGTAGTATTTCCACACAAATCCCTGAAAACTCTCTTTACTATTTCCCAATTCTCCTCCCATGGTTTTGACATATACCTGCTCAAAACTCCCATTACATGTGAAATGTTCAGTCTAGTACAAACCATTGCATACATCAAATTTCCAACCACACTAGCATACGAAACATGGGACATGTCCTCTTCCTCTTCCTATGTCTTCAGACATTGATTTGTAGATATATTTACACCTACATGTATAGGGAACTTGATAGGTTTACCTTCCTGCATATTAAAACTTCGTGATATTAACTCAACATATTTTCTCTAGTTCAACCAGATTTCTGTGTTTTCCCGATTTATTTAATTTCCATGCCCAAAATAAAATTTGTAGCGCCAATATCTTTCATGACAAATTTGGAGGAAAACTGAGTTGTCACATCTTGGATAGTTTCCTTGTTGTTTCCTTTCAACAACATATCATCCACATATAAGACCTAATAAATAAGACAATCACCTACTAGTTTGAAATACACACAATGATCATATTTTCTTCTTTTGAAGCCAATCCCAATATATAAGTATCAAATTTTTGATACCATGTCCTTGGTGATTTATTTAATCCATACAGGGAATTTTTCAACCTACATACCAACTCTTTCTTTCCCTTCATTGTAAAACCTTCTGGTTGCTTCATGTAGATTTATTCTTCTAGATCCATAACAAACTTTTCAATTAATTCCTAATTATTTTAGCAAGCAAATGAAGAGTTGTACCTTTAATTATCAATCTGGGGCTCGTATAGGACTTACAAACTATCGTGCACAGTCTATGCAAGAAGAGTGTTTTTATAACTATGGTGTCGTAGCACTTTATTGTCACAATTCAAAGATTCAAGATACTTAATTAAGTCACCAAACTATGCTATGACAACGTGAGTTACAATAACGTGAGTTGTAGCATGAAAAGAAATCTAGAAAATGCGTTGCAACAACAAGAGTCAGAGAAACTAAACTTTATTGTAATCGATACTGAAGAGACATGAGTTGTTGCGGTGGAAAGCACATAATGATTGTAACTTTATAGGAATATTAATTTCAAGTTAAGACTAGAAAACCAAACCACACATGAGTTGTAGCTCTGTTCTATGCATCTGGAATCACTGTAAACTGAAAGATGACTTCTAAAATTAAAGAGACTATAATACAGTTATGGAATGACAACAAATCAAAAAACTGTCTTCAATATGTGAACACAGTTATGAACCTAGAATTACAACAATTGAAAGCAACCAACGATGAAATAAGATGAAAAAAAGTAAAATGATAATTCTAATGTTATTTTTATAGGAAGTACCCGACTAAGGATGGATCCCTACCTGCTTAGGTGAGGTACTGAGCTACGAAACCATAATCACGCAATCAATCAATACATCAACACACAAATCGAATCTAGAACCAAAATTATATTATCGTAGTTTGAAATATACAATAGCAACAAAATGCATTTGCTAGAATAATTTCCTCCCCCTCATCTCTAGGGAGCCGAGGTTTTTATACAACATTCATAAAATTATACAAACAATGGATGGAAAACCATGAGAATATGATTGCTTATTTGGTTACAAATATTCTTTCAAAATTCAATGGGAATCAGGTGTATGCTGACTCGATAGGTAACTGATTTGTCCTTTAGTCACTCACTTGGCTCTTGTCACCCTTCTTCATGAATATTTATTCCCAACTTCTAGCTCCCAATTTCCAGTTCCATCGTTGACTATCGTGTTGGTGAGATATATTTGGAGTTGCAACAAGGAAAATCACTCTCATAGTTGCAACAATTTTTCTGGAGTTGCAGTAACTACGAATGCACCTTGAGTTGCAACAGTTGGTTTTCACTCAGAATCACAACAACTTGGTTAGTTCCTGAAACTATCATTTGGAGTTACAGAAGGGAGTTGTTGCAACCATTTTGAGGTGTTGCAACTACTGTATTCTCCTATATGGAAATATTAGTAACTAAAAGTAACGAGTTCCTTCTAAGATTTATGCAAAATTAACTAATGGAATTACGGTTATGATTCATACCTTAGTGATAAGTGAGGTGAAATGGATAAAGGAAGTATCAAAAAGGGAAGTGATTAACGAAAAATGGTAAGAAAAAAGGTATAGACGGGTGCTAAAAGTATGCCATTTTAGGAACCTCTCATCTCCCCCGGCCCAAAACTGTTGCATGTCCTCATGCAACCACAATCACTCAGTGTTAGAGAAGTTAGGGTGACCTTGGGGGTCACTGATACCATGAATTACCTCCTCTACTGCCACCTTCTCTTCACTAATATCCTCTTCTACTGAACTTCTCTTTTTTGTTTTGTCTCTGTCTCTCTCTATGTGGCTTTATCAATTACCATAAGATTTGTAGCATGGACAACTACTTATTTTGTGTCTCTAGGATGACCTCTTTCCTGTGAGTCGATTAAGGGTTTCCCTGCAGCAAGAGGACTTGTTGCAGGGTTACCTAATTTCTTAGGTGCCTTATGTTCCTCAATCTCTTCTATGATCATTTTCAAATTGATCTTAAGCTGCAAGTTTTTCACCCTTAACATTTTTTTTTCTCTTGACAAAGAGGCATGAATAGGGAGAAAGTGGGGGATGGTTACCCATCTGGGAGTAATTGAAGTAGAATCATGTGGTTGCGACTGATTTAGGACTTGTTCTGGTGTATCAGTAGGACCATCTTCATAAGAGTTTCTCGGTGGGACCTCTTCTTCTCCTTGTTCTTCTGGTAAATGGGTAGGTCATTCCCCAAGAGGTCCTCCTATTGGTTGTTGTGTGCTAGCAGGGGAATTTGGTTCCATTTCAAGCTTGTCTTCCGAAGTAGCAACATTTTATTCCTCAAGAGTACCTCTTTTTTTTCTAGCAAGAGGAATTCCTTCTTGTTTATTTCTCGCAATTTTGCTTAATGATGTGTCAATGAGAACGTCCAGTTTCCCATTGTCCTTTGTACTACTAGAGTTGTCTGTATTTTCCATCTGTGGCTCTTGAGTCTTGAGCGATTGTGTTGGAGGAGTGATTTCTGTTGTTTTTGGTGAAAGAGCAAAGGCTTGTTCTTGTTCCTCCTTGTCCTCTTTTCTTGTGTTGGGTCTTCTACCTCTATCTGAGCATTTTATTGAGTATGCTTCTCCATTGGTTCTTGTGGGTCAGTGGAGGCTTCAAAATCTTCATCCTCTGTGTATGCTTCAAGGAGAGCGCTAAGGCCTTTGCTGAGAGTGTCTTGGTCTAGTTCTTATGTGTCATCCAATAATTCTTGGGAATCTAGGTGAGTATCCTCCTCTATTTCTTGTGTAGTAGGGGAGGGTTCAACTTCCTCTCTTTCTCGGTCTTACTCCTTGACTTGCTCCTTGGTCTTGGAAATTCTTCTCTTCTTATGTTGATTTTAAGCCTCATGTTTTTTCCTTCGTTTCTTTGAAGTGAGAGGTTTCCTTTTCTTAAACATTCAAATTTACTTAGTGGGTAGTTTGTTAATTGTTATTTCCACATCATTGTCATGGTCTATGTCTACCAGAGTTGCAGCATGGCAATATTTTCCCTATTTTTTCTCTTGGGTTTCCTTTATGGAATCGCAACATACAGTACTATTTTTTCTGTAGCCTCATTGTTTGGAAGAGGTGTTGCGGCTGTGGTCACTTGTGAAGCCGGAAGTGTAGGAATTTCCCACTCGTCCGCATGAAGGGAAACAACTTCATTTTCATTGAGGAGAACAAGTGGTTGCACAATTTTGTTCTAGGTGTGTCCATCTTTTTGCAGTGTGTGCTCGACTAATAATTTGATAAGGTCATGATGTGATACATCATCTCTAGGTTTCTTGGCCATTTAGACAAGCGCTTCCATTTTCTACAGCGTCATGAATACAATATACAACATGTTGATCGACTAGTTGTGGCGAAGATGGTCGAGAAGGAAAATGTGTTGAACATAAATAGTGCCATAGCGACCTTCGCAAGTGAATTAACATTGAACGAAGATGGTCGTGTCTTCCCATGGGTGAGATAATGATCTGTGGTTGAAGTATGTTCACTTATTTACTAAATCTTCCCCTGGTTCGAGGAACTACCTCAAAATTTCTAGGTGTGAAGTCCTTTGAATATACCATCTTTCTCCTATGCGAGGTATCCCAGTGACTTTGGCCACATTTTCCTCTATGACCTCCACATGTGTACCTACGACTATAGAGCGCTCGATTGTGTAATTTAGAGTGAATTCTAGTGTGATTTCATCATTGTATCCTCATAATCGTAGAACATACTCCATAAATCCCACTCGTCCCCGAATTTCTCTAATTTGGTCATAAACCTCCAACAACATTGGTTCAGTCAAATCTTTGTGGATTAATGATCCTCCCATGGATCCTTTCCTTTGATAACTCTGAGTGTTTGTGTTTACAAAGCTATGCAAATTATGGGGTGGTGAGTTCGGAATTATAGAAATAAGGGTGGTGGATATGGGAATGATGATTGTAATAATGATGCTATGATGTGGCAGTTACAGACAAATGATATTTACAAATTCCATTAGAACATACTTATTGAAAATTCAGATAGGAACGCATACTTGCCATGTCTTATATTGTGTGGGTGTATGAGTATGACGTAGATCAAATATTGGTCATGGAGGATGGAGTCCCATCAATGGTTCTAGCACAAATTGCAGCGTCAACGTTGTTAGTTTCATCGGATGGATTTGAATGTCAATTCCTGAAAATGTGAGATACAAGTGGAATCACAACAACAGGAGTTGCAGTGATGAAAATACAACACCGACAATGTGTCTCTATACTAGGGATACAAATTGCAGCATAGGTGATGGAGGGAAATATGTGGGTGAAAAGTAAAAAAAATGGAACAGAGATACAAGCAGAGTTGCGGCAACGAAGCTGCAACAATAAAAATGAAATGATCGAGACTTATTAGAGGAATGGAGTCACAACAACGAGAGTTGAAACAACGAGGTTAGTCACATAAATGAAGCTACAACAATCAAAATGAATTGAGATTTGGATAAAAAGGAAAACTTGTGATTTTTGGGGAATGAAGCAAGGCTGCAATGGAGTTGCAATCGAGAGAATGAGGGAAGGGAAATTTGAAAACTATGGGAGGGTTGCAAATGGAGTAGTGGCCAAGTAAATGAGAGTGGAATTGGTGAAATGAATAGAGGGGTTGCAAATGGAGTAGAAACCATAGGAATTGCAACAAAGGGAATGAATGTGGTAGGGGAAGTTGTTGCAACGAGAATAGTTGCGTCAGGGTAAGTTTCAGTTGCAAGATTTGCAACACAGGGAGTTGTAGCAACAAAATTTGTAACAACCAGAGTTGCAGCAACAAAAATTGCAGCGACAAAGGAAGTTGTAGCAACTGGAGTTGCAACAACGAGAATCGTGACAAAGGGAGTTGCAACAATAGGAAATCACAACAACTGGAGTTGCATCAACAAGAGTTTCAACAACAGGAAATGTAAACAACATTATTCTCCCCCAGTTATCCTAGAAAAAGAAGATGGTTAGAGAAAACAATTTTTTTATTAATATTTATTGAGAAGGATCCTCACATAACCATCATGAAACTGTGAATTTTCCTTCTTGTTTATTCTTTTTTTTTCATCTTTTTTTTTAAAGAAGGAACAAAAACTATCCAGAAAGAATGATTTCCAGGTCAATATCGGGTCATTCTTTTGTAATTATCCCAAAAAAGGATATCTTTGATAAGGGCCATTGTTATAAGTGAAGTATATGTCCATTATCCATTAGAGGAATATTGTCTTCATTGATGGTGTGAATTTTGATGGCCCCACTATCATATACTATGTCGATCTCATATGGACCAAGCTATCTGGTGCGGAATTTTCCTCTGAAGTCTTTGAACCTAGAACAGAATAATAATGTCGAGTCTCCAGCCTTGAACTTCTTCTTCTTAATAAAATTATCATTCCATTTGGCCCTTTCATGTTGTATCATCGTGGCTCGATGTAGTGCATCATGACGTAGTTCTTCCAACTCATTGATTTGGAGCAAGATTTGTTTCATAGCCTCTCATAGTTCCAATCCAAGTTGTATTAATTTCCTTATTATTTGAATCTCTATTTCAATGGGCAATAGTAATCTCTTTCCATAGAATAACTCATAAGGTGTGTATCCTTTAATAGTCCTCCATGTGGTTCTATAGTCCCATAAGGATTTGGGGAGTCTATCATCCCAATCCTTGAGGTGTTATCTGATGGTTTCAGTAATGATGGCCTCAAGGATCTTGTTATTCACCTCTACCTATATGTTTACCTGTGGATGATATGGTGTTTTTACTTGATTCTTGATTTTGTAATTTTCCATCAGATCTCTGACAAGTCATGATATGAACTGATTTCCTCCATCAATCATTATCTCTCGTGGTATCCTGAACCTTAAAAAAATTTCCTTGTGGAGAAATTATACTACTTCTTGTTTGGTTGATGCTGGAAGTTCCTTTGCCTCTATCCATTTTGTTACATAGTATGTACAAACGAGGATGTAGGAGTGTTGATGAGATGGGGGATTTATTGGTTCCACAAAATCAATGGGCCATTTTCCAAAAGGTTCTAACACCATTTATGGTTGTAGTGGCTTTTTGTCTGCTTGTACGGGTCTACCCATGCATTGACAATTGTCACACCTCTTCACATATTCTTTGGAATCTTTGAAAAGTGTGGGCCAATAATACCCCTGGTGGAGTATATTGTACCCAATCCTTTTATCTACAAAGTGGTCCCCACTTGGACCATCATGACAGTATTTTAGTATATCATGGACTTTGTCCTATTGTACACAACTTCTGATAATGAAATTAGTCCCAGTGTAAAGGAGACAACCATCAATCCATGAGAATATTTCACTTTTCATGACTACACTTTGTCATTCTTTGGGGGTTAGATAATGTGGAAGTTTTACTGCAACCAAAAAGTTAGCAATATCTACAAACCAAGGTGAGTTAGTAGATAATGCAAAGAGGTGTCCATCTGGAAAAAAAAATCTATTGGAGGTTCATTCTCATTAGATGTTATTCTAGAAAGGAAGTCATCCAATACATTATCTTTCCCTGGTTTGTCTAAAATAGTAAAATCAAATTCTTGCAATAAAATAAACCATCTAGTGACCCTGCCATTTGTGATTGGTTTCTTCATTAAATATTTAATAACAACATGATCAATATGCAAGATTACAAAATATCCAGTGATGTAATGTATAAAATTATTTATTGCATGAATA
>ML845388.1:21854-36748 GCA_009831015.1 Picea engelmannii | reverse complement strand
CATGAGTATACTCCATTCCAACTGTTTTATGGAAGAGAAGAGGTTGTCCCCACCGATTTCATCACTCCAAGTTTATATATTCCACAAGTCACTCACATGATGGATGATGAATTAATTATGGATGGGTTGCAGAGCTGTTAGAATTGGACGAAGCTCGATTTCCAACATATTCTCATCAAACAGTAGAGAAGGTTGGATAGAAATATTGGCATGACAGACACATTAAGACCAAGATGTTTGCGTAGAGTGATCAAGTTTTTTTATATGACAACAAGTACCAAAAGCATCTGGAGAAATTACAAATGCATTGGCTTGGACCCTTTGTAGTTGTGTAAATCCGTGAGTCTGAAGCTCTCAAAATCACACAACTCGATGGAATTCTTCATCCAGGATGGGTGAACTATGCACACTTGAAGCCCTACATTTTTTCTCAATAAGTAAAGTTTTGCAGCACTCCTGTCACCAGGAGTGAATACAATAGGTAGTATTTTCAATTGTTTTTTCATTTCCATTTTCCAATGATAAAATGTTGACATGTCCAACTGTCAATTATCTTAGAGTCTAGGTTTCATTGTCATATTGTCCATCCCGGATATCATCTTTGTGGTCGGGGAGGTCTGAATCAAATATTTCTTGTATTCAGTAACTTCCAAGTTTGAAATCTGTGCATTTGTGTTGTCACTTCATTCATTAACTACCGTTGGTGCATTTTTGGTCATCATCCTGTCATTACCTTTCAAATTCATTTAACTTCTAACAATTGTCAGTACCTTTCTGGCCAATTCTTGGTGTGTTAATTAATTTTGTGTTTAATCGATTGTCCCACTACCATGTTCCCACTTATTCTCTTTATTGTTCAAATCCCCTCTTATATTTCACCATGTTTGATGGTCATATCCGATGTTAATGTCTATTTAAGTCCACGTTGTATCTCTTAATGCATGCTAGTCATGTCACCTCCAGATGTTTCCTATAAATGCGCTTTTTCTCGACTGCTCAACGTTATCGTGTTTTACTCAAGTTATTTCCATATCCAATCCTGGAGACCCTTGTGAATTCTGTAAGACTGCACTCATGCCTCTTCCCACCAGTTTTATTCATTTACCAACGCAAATCTTCTAGGATGGTTTGCACTTCCAACAAGGGAGTCCTTCCCAAAGTCATTATTCCAAAAGAATTTATCGATCCACAGGTCAAATTCATGGGTGAGATTCATGGAAAGGTTGAGAAAAATTGTTTTCTCGACATTGATCTTGCAAATGCATCATAGTACCCATAGATGGTTGTCCATACATTCCTGGATTTCTTGGCCCTCCCGACTGGTTAACTGTAATGGGGTTGTAAACTATCATTTATTCCCCTCCAAGACACTACCTTGCTAAACTTGAGGGACTTACCTATGTTCAACACTAATGGAGAGGTTTCTTAGCGTACAAATGTTCTTATCATCCAAGTACATAATGAGGCATTAAGGTTGGACAAGGATTACCCCATGCATATCAAAGATACTCACAACTTGACTAGTCTCTCAATGGAAGGGCAAGACGTCACACAAGGCTTCCAGGGCTTAGGTAAGCATGACCGAAAAAAGGGTGAGATTAGTCTCTATGAAAAATATGGCACCATGAGAGGAGGTTGTGGATCACTCACTGAAAAAATCAATGATGAGTAAGTTTGTTTTGGCTACCATATAATTTCATTCAAGGTCATGAAGAACTACTTGTGAGGAGAGTGCACAGTAGACACCATAGCAGTGGTTGAGTTTATCAAACATGGATCATCTCTGAACTAGTGTAAATACCTTCTCAAAGAAATGTTGTAGGCCTAATATGATGTGCATGACCAAGCCACATACATCATATATGGTTATTTGTTGGTCACATTTGTTATGTGGAAGTGGAATTTGCCTCAGGTTCGAAGCCTCTCCCAGGCCACCAACAGTCGTATAGCTAATCTCTTCGACCCCTGGCACATTCATACTATTTCCACTCACTCAAAACACCATGACGTTTCCTTTTTCCAATGGCACAACAACCTTATTTCTGCTACACAATGAGCGAGGATTCCACAGGCGCTTCTCAACAGGAACACCCATAACATTTGGTTCAACATGAACCATGACTTTACTTTTGTGAGGCCTTTAGGTGCGGCTCCTCCCATTTTTCACATATCTCCCTTTCCTTTTTATATAGATGATGAAA
Source organism: Picea engelmannii (assembly GCA_009831015.1). Classification (NCBI taxonomy): domain Eukaryota; kingdom Viridiplantae; phylum Streptophyta; class Pinopsida; order Pinales; family Pinaceae; genus Picea; species Picea engelmannii. Next base: position 34,547 of record ML845388.1, on the reverse strand, counting down.
TTATGGACAACGAGGTCACTGCATGGCTAGGTTTCCTCAAAGAAAACAAGCGATCAAGTATTAATTATTCGCTACCTTCCATCTTGCAATAGTTAGCTCCTACACAGACATATGGTGCAAGTCCTAGCTCGAAAAAGCGAGATCGAACTCCCTTGAGTTCTAAGTAAAGGGAAGATGAAGGTGAAGATGAAACACTACGTAGGGAGACTATTCAAATCCCATTCTCCTCCATCCCAAATGATACCACCATATATGGTAAGTAGTTACGCGAGGTCTTTGCCTCTTCTTTTCCTATTAAGAAGCTACGCAATGGATCTTTGTCTAAATCCACTATTGACCCCCACATTACGGATTCCACTCCCACTTCTTCCCTTCCACCACCAACTCATTCCACCACCCCATTTCCCTCTTTTATTCCCATCATCACTATTATTGATGATCCACCATCCCAAAACCACTCCATTATCGTCATAGAGGATCTCAACCATCCATTGTCTAGTTCAATTGTGGATGCCCCATCCTTCACTCCCTCGTCTCCCCACCACACTCATATCAACATTACTGAACCTTCATCTATTTCCCCTTATATGACAACTACAGGGACCACCATCCCCATTCCATCCACTTTCACAAACGTTTTTCAAGTCCATATTCCTCTTGGCACCCAGCCTGAGTCCCTACTCTCTGTAGGGGATAAGAAATTTCCCGAAGTGTTGGAACAAATTATTCTTGATCCTCTAGACACTCTTATGGATACCCAAGAGGACACTCACTCTACATATAACACAAGTTATTTCAAGGAACACATTGATTCATTGTTGTATGATCCACAACAGTTATGAGTTATCTTGGAATTGTGATTGGAGCGCACTGATGTGATTTGGACACTTCCTCTCAAGGTTCAGGATAGGCTCACTCATAGCCTTCACACTACTTCACCCAATCCTAATGGTCTCGGAACCCCTAGCATGTCTGGGCACTCTATCTCTAGTGGCCAACCAATGGGTTCATTATTTACCTTAGATAAGTCCCTCACTAGTGGAGAGCTCATGGATTGGTCCACTCCATAGATCGTCCATCTCATTCAAACCTTCATTGGTCATCTTGAGTAGAGGATTGCTTTAGTCGAGTAGACCAATGAAAAACTCACACAGCAATCGCAACAACTGCGTCCAGACATTGTTGTAGCATCATCTTCCTAAGAGAATGGACATATCTTGTGTATACAGGATGAGTTTTCAATTGCATCCATGTCTGGAAAATTTCTTCAAGTCTGACCCACTTTTAGACAAGTTGCTCCCAAGCTTCCTAAAGATATCAACTTAGTTGTTCATGTACAATGAATTGATCGTATTGTCAATTCTTGGTCACCACTGGTGGAAAGGACCAAAAACCTTCAACAAGATATAGCTGCAATAAAGTTGAAGGAAAAGGAGCATCCCTGGGAGATTATGCAAAATATCACATAGGCATTCACGGAGGGAAATCTCATGAGGTCCTCTCTTCATGTACCTATGCAAATGAATTTCATCGACTCTTTGACATGGTGAATGACTAGGTCAACTTGCTGGAACAACATAGTAAGCCAATCGAAGAGTTTCACACACAACTCAAACGGGTGAATGTGGAAGCACAAGTCATCACTGACCCAGTTGAGTAGGCAACCAAATTTGAAGAGATCCAATTTTAAGATGAAATACTAGATGAAATGGATGAGTCTACTCGAGCGACCAAGAAGGAGCTCAGAAGTTTTCGGCCTACAATGCAAGTCGAATATGTCCAGATGAAATATCTTGATTCTATTGTAGATGTTGAATGGAATGAACTACTAGCTACTCATCTGGAGAAGCCCAATGTGACAGCCGCACAATAATTTGTTGCGGGAGCCTCGATTCTCACACAAAAATGGCAAGAATGTCTGGAGCACTATGAAAAATTCTGCCAACGAGCCCTATCCATTGTGCCTAAGATGGGCCCTCCATTTGGAGAATATCATGGGAAGGAAGTGTAAGGTTGACTCTGTATGATTCAAAGTTTGTGGTCGGGGCCTGTTGGGCCCTCCATTTTGAGAAGTGTTTGTTTTTTGTGGAAATGTTAAAGTTTTTCAGAAAGAGTATCAGGTTAGTGAAAGACTTGAAGTGGTGGAAAATAGTTAGACAAGTGGAAATCTAACTGAAAGTGTGCCAACAGTGAAAAAAAAAAAAAAGCACCATGCACTAGCTAGACGAGTAGTGGAAAGAGCCAAGATCTTCGAGCGCATGCAAGAAGACAGCCTAAAATATAGTAGAATCAAGAATTCAATAAGCACCCAAAGGAAAACTATAAATCTGGATCTATGTAATGGGTAAAGGGTTATTGTTACCATTGGTACTATTATCCTTATTGTTATTGATTCATTCTTGGGTAGTTATGGTAAAGGGTTTTGAATTTTATTATGCTTGCACAAAAGCTTAGATTCTATAATGGGTATCTAGGAATAGATTCCGTTGCTCAAGCGATTGTATGAGGGATGTACTCATTGTATGACATTTTTGAGGTGTTGATAATATAATGGATCATTTGGGACCTATAATTGTTTTTTACTATGTATGAATCCATCGTTTCTATGTTGCTCAATTACCTTTGTCATGTGCATTTAACATTTAATTTTTGTTTATGAATGTCTTTTTTCATATCGATGTATGAAGATAAACATGGCAATGTCAAACCCAATGATGCATTCTCTTTGACTCACTTCACCGCACACGTCTCAGTTGTGCTTCGGGTGAGACCTCCTTCCATTGTAGAAGGTTGAATATGCCAGTGCTCCTAGACTACAACAGTAGCCTTTGTTGGTAACCTCTGAGAACCTTGGTCTCGATTTTGCGCCAACATGCTCAACAATTGGTATCAGAGTGGGTTCCTTTAGAAATAGTCTAACCACTGGAAGGTATATCTTGAGAGCACGCACGACTAGTCAAGAAGGTTTCTCCACAAATAATTCTCTATTTTTTGAAGGAGCAAACTATTCCTTTTGGAGCAGAAGGATGTGAACCTATTTAATAGATATTGGTTTTGATATTTGAAAATCAGTTGTGACTAGTTATACAACCCCAACAACTCCACCAATATATGTGTCCAGGAAAAATATTGTTGAAAACAATAAAAAAATCCATGAATGCCATCTTGTGCAGTCTATCAGAATCTGAGTTTGTCAAGGTGATGCATTGTAAATCGGAAAAAGAGATTTGGGACAAGCTTCAAAACATTTATGAAGGCGATGAAAAGGTTAAGGAAATGCTCCAAACTTATAGAAGACATTTTAAGAGTCTGAATGTGAAAGATGAAGAAAATGTTGCATCATATCTCCTCTATGTGGATGAAATTGTCAACACCATCAGAGGAATTGGTGAAATGGTTGAAGAACTAATGATTGTACAAAAAGTGTTAAACTCACCCTCTTTAAGATTTGATTCCAAAGTTTCCGCTATTGAAGAAATGAAGGATCCCGATAAATTGACAATTGATGAATTGCATGGGATCCTCACAGCGTATGAAATGAGGACAGAGAAAGGAAACACATCAAGGAAATGAGAATCTTTCAAAGCCTCAAAGAGGATGAAGAAAAAATAACACAAATCAAGTGATCATTCCAGCTGTGAATTAGATGCAGAGGAAGCACATTTTGTGAGAAAACTCAAAAATGGATCTAGAAACTAGAAAGGTTAGCTACCCTTTAAATGATTTAATTGTAGAAAAGTAGTAAAAAAATTTTCTAAGTGTCCATATGCAAAGGATTAAAGTAGTGATGATGAAGAATACCATAATTTAAAGAAAGGGAGAAAACATCATCAACACAAAAAGAACCACAAAAAGGACAAGCATGAAAAGAAGAAGAAAGCTTATAATCAAAAGAAGAGTCTCTACTCAAAATAGGTTAGTGACTCATCTAAAGAAAGTAGTGAAAGAAGTGATAGAGAAACAACTCTCTTTATGGCAATTGAAACAAATATTCATGAACAAAAAGGGAAATAAACAATGGATTCAGAAGAAGAGGAAAATGTTGAAACAAATGGGGAAGTGTATCTTGAAGACTAACTCATTTGTGCCTAAAGATAAATAAAGAAGCTTAGGAAAACGAATTTGAAACAAAAGGAGCAACTGCAAAAATATGAAGAAGAGGATCGTGATTCAAAAGCCAAAATGTCACAAATCCTTGAAGAAATAGAAAATATTGTCATGAACCTAAAGGTTCAACTAGAAGAGGCAAGAAGAATGGAAGAAGTGGTGAGAATCCAGCTAAAGGAAAAGGAAGAAAATTGCAAGAAGCTAGAATCTAAAATTGTTTCGTTAAGAAAATAATTGGAGAAGACAACTATTAAGTTGAATAGAATCCTAAATTTTGAAAAGAGTATTGAAAACTTAGATGATATCATCAATTTTCAAAGGTCTCAATTCATTAAGACTGGTCTTGGTTATGATAAGAGTCAAATGACCACCAAAGAATATTCAAAATCTACAGATCCACTAAAGAAATTCAATGAAGGAAAATTTAAAAGCTATGTTGATGTACTCAAAAGTTCCATTAATGATGAAGACAACATGAAGAAAGAGAACGATGTCGCGCGAAAACCTGACCTTTCTCACAAGGAAAACAAAGATGAATTCAAAATATATTTTCCACCAAGGTGGTCTCGCACAACTTGCTTTGAAAAACACACTACATGTATTAGGTCCTAACTACTGGGAAATATGTGCTATACTGAAGGAGGAATTGGAAATAATGGACAGGGTATTGTTGTTCCTACTACCCCTAAGATGAAGTCACCAAGAACATGTCTTGGATATGATGCTTCTTTTTCCTCCCTACCTACACTTTTCCTTGCTACAACCATGGAAGTTTTATTTGTTGTAGCTGGTGGAGTTCATTCGATTGGTTTTCTAGAAGAGCTACTTATAGTTGATTGTGTTGAATAGATTGATGAGTTGTATGTTCCTCACATGATAGAATTTTAGCATGTTGTTACACATGAAATTGTTGTTGATATGTTGGGTTGTTATACTCTTGTAAGTGAACCTGACCCTGAGCCTACTTCCTCTTATCAGTCAACACAAAAATTTGAGCCTTGTCATAATCCTCACCATAAAAATGGAAATAATGGCAATCATGGTTTCAAATATTTGAAGAAGAGACATGAAATAGAATTGTGGACTAGTGTCGACTACTAGGATATATTTTGGTTGGATTTATGGATGGTCATGGAATCATTTGACTGTATGTTTGAGGACTTCATATCATTCTGTAACATTAGTTGTACAATTGTGCAAAGTTCCTCTTACTTACTGATGATTTCCTTGGAAGTGGTCGACCGAGGATCAACCCAACATGACAATCGACTAGAGTTTCGACTATGTATTTGTCGGCTGGAATTTCGATTGAGTATTCATCAACTGAGTTTCGATTGGTTTGTCCATCGACAGGAATTTTCGACAAGAACTATTGTTTCTACTTATTGATCCCTCAAGGGGGGAATACTTGAAGTTGTTGATATGTGAACCCAACTGATGTCTTCTTGTTGACTTGATTGTTTCTTGTTGAATCGACTTGGATTTGTTGAGACCAAATGAACCATGTTTTATTTTTGTTGGAGATGTACTACTTCTTATGTTGGATACAAATATTGTTTAGATTGACAAAGACTAATTATATAGTGTTGTTGGTGACAGTGTTCAAACTTCTTCAGGAGTTTTTCTTTATTGTGTTTGAGCAATTTTTGCAGTCAGAAAAAATTAAGGGACATGCAATTGGGAGCAATATCCATCTTATATGGACCCTAAGTGTTTAAGGAGAAGCACAAGCTCAGGGGGTGTTATGAGATTAATCGGTAAATGAAGACATGAACAGATATCCCTAGATCCACATAGATATAGAACAAAATATAACAGAATATGATTCTTTCCCTAAGCTATAACTATTGAGTTTACTAGCTAACAAGATATAGGCAACACACCATTTAAATGTTGCTTATTCTTTCCATTGTCATCCTAGATCCACTCCAGTGCTCCTTTGATACTGAATCTGCAAGGGAACACAAGCCAAGCAAAGTGAAAGCAATCCAATATACTCAACAATAACTTATGCATGTGATCAAGGAATCATACAATAAAACAAGACAAGTTTTATGGGAAAGAAACATATCACTGTATTATATTAAAGTGAAAGTGGAGATTACAACCAAATCCTTGATGTCGCAAGGTCCCCTTTCGATGACCCTTTGCTCAAACACACACACTTTCTCCAATATTGAATGAAGAATATCCACAATAACTTGATGAACTGAAATGAGGATCTCAAGCATGATCTAATGTAGAATTCTCCATACAATCTTAGCGTTGCTATGCTTACTTGACTTTTCTTAAATTTACTTAACCTTTTCCATGAGATATCCCTCTTTATATAGGGGAAAGAGAGATGTTTGAAGAGATTAGGATGATCCCACCAAATCATAGAAGTGAGTAAGATCCAAACCATTCAGACACCACCTCATCTTCTAGAATATCCTCTTCTAGAACTTTCATGAAACTAGACCTTTTCTTAGTCTTTTGACATCCTCGCACCCTAGTTGTAGAGAAGCCTACGGAGATGTCGCAGACTAGCTTTAGGGCAAGGGGCAATGATCAGGCATCGTCACACCCTATGTATAGTGTAGCCTACGATGACCTTCTTTAATAGGGTTTTTTAGAAGAGAAAGCCAGTCACCTTCCTCATGGAGAAAGATTATTTTTGGTAACATGAACACATGTTTGTCAATGGATCACTGGGGTGACCAAAATAATGTATAACAAAATTCCCCCCAAAGAATGAGGCCAAAACTCGTGATATCCAAAACTCTTTGTAGAATGTGTGTGTCGGAAACAAGGAGCACACCGATCGGGGACCTGCAAACAATCAAGCATCAGCATAATAATATACCATTGTCTGAGCTAGGCATTCCCAATACTCAGATTAAAAAATGTCAAGTGAGTCATGGCCATGAAATATAGACTGTGGATCCATGTCATTGTGAATCGGCATAGCCACCAGGAATACACTATGGATCTATTCTATAAAATGACTCAAATTCATACATAGCCACAAGACATACAAAGTGGATCTATGTGTCAATACAAATCATAAATACTCTATCACAACCTAGACCAGAATGGGATAATCCAGGGTCTTCATTTCCATCGTCCTTAAGTATGAATCTAACCATGCAATTACAGGTGTTGAAGTTGAACGTGGTAGACACAACTTGATTACCAGTCATTAATGAAAATCGTTAACAAGTGTGAGGGAAATCACCATTGATGTCAATCACTCCCAAGGTATCCTAGTACAATCCAAAGAATGTGATTAAATGAGTTGAATTCGAACACTCGATGGAATATTCCAATCAGGGGTCAATGATGTGAACCCACTGTTGAAAGTGAAGAAACATGCCATTGAGGCATGCAGTTTCTAAGGTACTAAATGATTTGAAGTCTTGTTCCTAGGTAATGAGTTGAATTCGACAGGAAAACACTCACCACAGGAGGGCCTTGATGTATCCCCCATCAATGACATGAAATAAGTAACAGATTTGAGGTGGATCAGAGTGTGAAGTGATTTGAAACTGACACAAAGAAGGTCGACATGGTAGAAAATTTATAACTGTAGATGTTCAACTCAGTAGGAGGCTTATTAAGGTTGGACTTCTCTTGAATATATGAATGACACGACAATGGTCTTGGCATCATTGACTCAAGGATGACCCAACATATGGACATGCAGATAGTCAAACGAGAGATAAATGGATTTCCCAACCCAGATATAATGATGAAGGGGGGTGTCATGTTCAAGAGAAACTATTACTACCACTAACACAGATATAGAGACACATTTCTTTCCCAATTTTTCCCCCACCATTTATAGCAAGTACCTCTTTATTTTTACGCAAGCTTGAGGAGGATAACATATGCTTATTTATGTAAGCTCATCCTTTGGATGAGTCCCTTGAAGTATTTTTATTGAACCCTAAGAAGGAGTGGTTCGGTCCCATGTGGGTCTTTAAATGTTCGTTTAACAAGTCCAAAGAGAGAAAACCCAGGGGTTTTTCATGTTTAGAGAGTATGAAAAACACTTAAAGAGAACTCCATAAGTTCCTTTTTTGTAAATTAATATGATGAGACCGAAAAAGCGATAACCTACCACTCATCAACTGTTTCCTTCAAATACTTTTACGAGCGTGAAAAGAACAAGGTTGCTCGAGAATCTTTTCATTTTTACGGAGTGTGAAAAGGGATTAAAGGATACACCATAGGTTTCGTTTTTCATGTTAACATTACAAGGTCAAAAAATCGATAAAAGTATACCCGGTTACATTCTCATCGATTTATGAGCATGAGAAACAACAAAAACTAAGCTCGAAGTTTTTCTTGAAAAACCCTAAAAGGATCTATACATGTGACAAATGTATAAAAACAAACCAAAAAGTGTATCCTTGTTCAATGTTTCACTCCTAGACTTTTCATTTGCAAAAAATCAACACTTGCAAAGTCATTAGGACTTGAGGGTTTAGGTAAAATATATAAAATAATATAAAAATATAAATGAAAAAGTGAAAAAGTCAATAAAAATGGGTAAAAACTTAATTTCACTATTCCATTTGTCATTTCACCCAAAATTTGCTCTAAAACCTCCTATTTACCTCGATTTTACACTACGGATTATGGAAGGCATGGCTGATCATTCAACAAATGGTCTCCACGGAACATGTAATTTTCATCTCCTTCAACTTTCCATGGATCAAAATTTGCTTTTCATTGGTTAAAAATAAACTTTTGAGTTAAGTTTTTTAGGGTACCTATGCGTGGAGGTCGTCATAGGTGCCCTATATAAGACCCTGCGATGATCTAGGGTCATCGCAAGCAACCCTATAGCCAGCCTGCGATGACTCTGCACTGTACGGATGCCCAAGCCTGCGACGTGCAGAGTTCAAAAAGTTTTGTAAGATGTATTTTCCAATAAAAAATCTCCAGGGAAGAAGATAAATATGTTAATCTCTCTTTAATGTTCCATTACAGGTTTTCCATGGTAAAATTGTTGGAATGGAGAGAGAGAGATAATGAGGAGGAAGACTACTTTGTCGAGAATGGTAATGACCCTCCAACAATGTGGATTGTTAAAATTATTCAAAATCCAGGGTATGAGGGCCCAACTGAGATTACTCAAATACTTAGTTCACATGTGGGATGTGAACAAGTAGGCATTTCATGTGGGTTCTCACATTATTATGATAGACATCGATGATATCTACTTATTGATCGGGTTATCTCATCATGGGTCGTGAGTCACACTTATAGGCAACATAGGTGGTGGTGCACCTATGAACCACTATATCAGTGAGCATTGTGTGCCAGGTACTAAGAAGCATAGCGGTAAAGTAGCTATAAGAGACGTCCAAGACTTGCCCCTTCAGACCATACTCTATACCATCACACGCATGGCAGGGAGTGCAAATCCCCATATGGCTCTTCAAATCTATTTTCAGTATGCATTACAATGTATGGAGCCCCGAGTTTTCAACTGGTGTGAAGAGGTTCTCAAGAGTATGAAAAGACAACTGACCAAGTGCAGGAGTGATGATCTGAAACAGTTTGGGTACGGTTCTATTTTGGTTTCCTTCTTTCTATAGAGGGTCTTAGTTTTGTTCTTACAGGTAGAGTGGGGTATACCTACCCCACAGGATCCGAGAATGAGGAGGTGGGTCGACCTTATGACATGGCATGCATCCGGTCATATCGTTAGATATAACTATGTTTTCTTTGAATGGATGAGGACTCAGATGCTCATGGTCGAAGATTGTGCAAATGTCGGACTGGAGTTCCAAGGAGATCTGGACTTATCTCTTCCTGAGGGTTCCCAATGGGGGGACATAGGTAAGAAGGAAATTTTGTTTATATGATTTTTTTGTGATTTTTAATGATATAAAAACATTTCTATGTTGTTTATTCGATGAATAATCAAATGCTCTTTGATGTTGCAGATGTGGGACCTTACCGACCTCCAGGTTCATCCCCTATCTAGAGTTGAGGGGAGAGAGATGTCGTAGTGGGAGTAGCTACTGCTGACTACGAGACCATAGAGAAAAACCTAGAGGGGCTCATGATGAACATCCCATATGCCTCTATTGATGATATCCCGAGGCATTACCAGTGCCACAAAGTGGGCGTGTCTTCTTCCATCAGTTGACTACTACATAGAGTAGCACAGGCAGTCACATGTTATAGTGAGTAGTATCCTTGATGGTCTATTGTATATGAAGCCATGTGCTTCACATTTTTGATAGTTTGGTCTTCAGAAAAAAACAATTTTTGTAAAACTTTTATCATTATATATATATGAGGCTTCTACCGGCTTACTTGTTGTATATACAATGTGTGATTGGACTTTATAAATGTATCAAATGTTTGTCTAACACATAATTAGCCAATGCATATGTTAATGTATTTAGACATCTAGAAATGTGTTGATATTCAATGTAATCAAAATGGCATTCCAAGAGGCGAATTCATAAATATACCCTTAACAACATAGGACTTCGAATAGAATACATATTACTCAACTGCAGGAATACTAATTGTGAATCCAGTCATACAACAAGATGATGGATTCCAAGTGAAACAACGTTGGTCAATAATTCGATGGCAGCATTGTATTTCGCAATATAGTTAGTTACACGACCAAGGCAAACACCATGTAGAATAATCAATTCATTTGTAGGTGCATAGATTTCCCAAGTAGCAGATGCTAAGTTCTGAGTATTGTGACTAGTGCCATCAGTGAAGCCAATGTAGGGTAGAGAAGACATTGACATCTAGAAACCAAGCACAATGCAAGGTATGCAGTTGAAGGTCGAAACCGAACAATGAAAAAGCACACAAGAGTATGATACACTAAAATTACAAGAACTCATGAAAAAATGACTTAAGCATAGTACTTCTTAAAGTAAAGCCCATTTATGGGTTCACTCAAAGGGATTCCATCATAATCAACCAACTCATAATCTCCCTTCTCCAATACTCATTTTATAATGTAAGGACCTCTCCACATGGCCTTGAATTTACCAACCCCTAGAAAATCACGATCTTGTTAGTAAAGAAGAACTAGACCGCCTTCAGAAAAAACACATGGCTTGACATGCTTTTCATATTGGGTTTTAACATGTTTCTTCTGAGTTTCAATAACTACGGAGACATCACGACGGGTTTCCTCTAATTGCATCAAATACAAAAGACGCTCCTCTTCGGCAAAGGTGTTGAGGAGAAGTTCAATGACTAGTTTCAAATATGGTATCTCACATTCAATCGGCAAGATAGATTTGATACCATAAACTAACTGAAAATGTGTAAATCCTGTGGCAGACTTGACGGATCTCTGATAGGCCCATAATGTTGAGAAAAACATCATGTTCCAATTTGTCTTATGAATTCCTATCATCCGTCAAAGCATAGTAATGAGAACCGTGTTGATTTCTTCAACCTGGCCATTGGCCTACGGATAATAGGGGGTTGAGTTTTCATGGCAAAGACCCAACTTCTCAATAAGTTCAGACATCATAAAATTTCGAAAACAATTGCCATGATCAGTAAAGATGTCTTGAGGGACACCCAACCTAGTAATGATATGATTGAATATGAACAATGTTGTAGTTTTCCCGATGTTATTGAATGTAGGCATCGCCTCGACCCATTTAGTGAAATAATCCACAGCTACAATGATGTATCCATGCCCCCCGACCTAGTGAGGGTTACATGTCATGAATTCGATGCCCTATTTGGAGAATGGACCAACGAAAACTACAGGATGTAAGGGAGCAGGATGATATATTATCTTGTTATTATAAGCTTGGAAAGCATGGAATTTATGGACGGCAGTAATGCAGTCCTTAAACAAAGAAGGCCAGAAATAACCTCCTCGCAAGATCTGTTGGGAAGTGGCACACCCAGACATATGAAATATTTCTCAACTTCAACGTAAGTGAGACATTGTCGAAAAATGGAATCAATACTACGGTGATAAAGGGTATCCCCAAGAATGATGTATTGGCGGGCTTGATACCGTATACGACGACGATCCGTACTAGATAGATCGGGATGGAAAGTTTGAGTCTTGAGATAGATAATAATATCTACGTACCATACGTCATCAGAACTGATTAGAAAAAGGGATTCGTCAAGTAAGGAATCCTCTGCCACATTTTCTGTCTCAGTAGAGGGAAGGTCACATATCAGTTCGGAAAAAACCAAAGATTTATTTGACTTAACGCGTTCAAACTCCAAGTTATACTCCTGGAGAATCACTATCCATTTGGAGTACTTTCCCCCTAGAAATTGTTGAGTAAGGATATGTTGCATGGGGTTGCAATCGGAAATAACAGTGGTTATGCGTAATAAGATATAATGACGAAAACGTTGGACATCTTGAACAACTGCCAAGGCAAGTTTCTCCACATGTAGGTATTTGGTTTCGATAGTCATGAGACTCTGACTCAAATATTATATCACATGTGAATCATGTGAATCATCCTCTTGGACTAAGACCATAGAAATGGTAGAGTCTGAAGCAGCTAAGTAGAGGAAGTAATCTCGGTTATAGTTAGGGGGAAACAACAATGGTGTACGGTTTAAGGC
>ML845388.1:0-19759 GCA_009831015.1 Picea engelmannii | reverse complement strand
GTAAGGTGGACTAGGTCCACTATATTATTAAATAAGACCCACTATGGTAGTTAGATATAATAAATGGGTAATTAGATATAATAAATGTAAGAGGACTTCTTAGAAGGTTCTACTTCTAGAAGATTCCTCCTCTATAATATTCTCAGGTGATGGTAGAACTATATAAAGGGGTTTAAGCAATGTAATGAGACATGAAGAGAAGTATTTTATTTGGAGCAGTAGCTCAATAGGAGGAAGCCCCCTCGAAGAGGCAAGTGAACAGGAAGCCCCCTCAAATATTATATCACATGTGAATCATGTGAATCATCCTCTTGGACTAAGACCATAGAAATGGTAGAGTCTGAAGCAGCTAAGTAGAGGAAGTAATCTCGGTTATAGTTAGGGGGAAACAACAATGGTGTACGGTTTAAGGCAAGTTTCAAGCTTCAAATGCTTTGTTTTCAGTATCATCCCATACAAACTTGTAACCTTTCTTGAGTAGTCGAGTGAATCCTTTTGTCAGTTCAGCGTAATTGGGTATGAAACGATGCAAAAATTTTACCTTCCCTTGCAAAATTTGGAACTGGCGTAGTGTGGAAGGAGGAGGTAGATTAAGAATAGCCTCAACCTTTAAGGGGTCTACTCGAATCCCATGAATCGACATGATAAAACCAAGCAGTCAATTGGACACCACACAAAAAAAAAAATTATGTGGGTTCAAACATATGCGATAATAACAACATCGTACGAAAATGGCCCTTAAATGTGTCAAGTGATCTGGGTGATGCATGGAATGTGTCGGGAGATCGTCAATATAGGGTTTCACAATGTGCTTAATATCATGGAAATCGTAAGACATAGTACACTAAAAATTTGCACCAACATTCTTGAGACCAGAGGTTAATTTTCGGTAGGCAAAGGTTCCCCAAGGGAAAATAAAAGCAGTCTTGTGTTGATCCACTAGAAAAATATTAATCTTATTATAGCTGAAGAAACCATCCATTAAGGAGAAGATCTCACTTTCGGCACAGTCGTCAATGATCTAGTCAACGAAAGGGGTGGTATAATTGTCTTTAGGACAAGCTTTGTTTATATCCCTATAATCTACACAAACATGGATCGTACCTTGTTTCTTATTTACCAGAACAATATTGGATACCCAATCAGTCAAATCCATGGGATAGATAAAGCTAGCTTTAAGAAGTTTTTCAACTTCAAGCTTGATAGCAGCAACTTTACATGGATGGACTGGGAGAATTCTCTGTCGAATGGGTTTAGCGTCCGGATATGTCTTAATCTCATGCACAACGATATCAGGATCAATACCTGGCATTTCTTCATAACTCCAGGTGAAAACGTCACAGAATTCTTGGAAAAGGGATTTATACGTGTGGACCTCATCTATAAAGAAGGAGGCCCTGATATGAACATTCTCCGTGACTCTGGGTTTAATCGACATGTCAAGATGGATGGTAGGTGAAATGTTACTCAAGTTCCCTTCGTACAAGACATCGTCTGTTGACTCGGGAACTGAAGAAATAACAACAACGGTCGACGGAGTCGAAATCCGTTGGTAGCTCTCGATGGTATCATGTTCTAGAAAGAGAATGGAGCAATGATTCCCATCGTCCCATGGAGTATCTTCTGTATACATGACTGACATGATCATCTCATCAGTAGGAAAGATCACGTGGAATGGATCAGGAGATGAATCATAGAGAGAGGGGGGAGTGGGGGTTGTCGATCACCAGGGCTAGGTACCACCCATGGGTCATATGACTCAGGGGTTTCATGAACAGTGGTGGATATCATGCTAATAGAGGCAACAAAAGGAGGGGGGATATCAGGTGGTGGGATTGGAAATGTACCCATAAAAGTTGAATCTTTCAAAAGAGCCACTCTGATATTCTCACAACCGGGAGGTGTCTTCAAGATAAAGGGAACGTTGCTAGTATGAGAATCGGAATTAAAGAAGGCCAGTTGGTCAATAGTAATGACCTTTCCTTGGTGCGGGAAATGTAACACACAGAAAAGGGTGGACACAACTGCATGCATGGAATCGATCCAGCTATGGCCAAGGAAAAGGTTATAATAAAGAGGTGCATGAAATACCTCAACCTCAACATTGACTGACTTACCTTCTAACATAATAGACAACGAGGGGAGAACACCATAAGTTTTAAAACTTGTACCATTGAAGGCCTTAAGTGTATTGTGCGATTCGGTGAGGGAAGGAGAGCCAATATATTTCCAACAAGTAACGAACATGATGCAAGTCGAGGATCCTTCATCAATAACAGTTCTATAGATATTCTTTTTTTCAACAACAACTTGGATCTGAAATGCTAACTGAGGAGGAAGCCTTGGAATGTGATATTCCAAGTCAAAGATTATCAAATTAGTATCTGTGGGATAAATTCCACCAATGGCCTTTAACAGTGCCTTCTATTGAGCAGGACAACTTTGAAGGACTTCGAGAGCTAACATCATGGAGGGTTCTTGCCCAAGGTCTTCTACAATACTGTAGTTTTGAGCAGCACGCGCGTGAGGATTAAATGCAGACTTTCGAACAACGCCCTTGGGAGGAGGGTGAAGAAATGTATCGAGACCCAGTCATTCAATATGAAGAGGACCATTTAGAGGTGAAGTTGGGGGAGGCGGTTGAACCAACGAAGGTGGTATATCATCAACTTTATCTTTCGACGAAGAATAATCTTTGGCTTGAGTTGCGACTGCAACTTTGTTCTTTTTAGAGTCACCAATACACATAAGGATATAAGATGATGTGGAAGGAGAAGCTTGGTCATGAATGACCAGTTGGTCCTGCTGCTGAGAAGGGAAAGGTTGTGACAGAACGACATGTGTAGAAGGCTTCCAGGTCCCTTGGAGGAACTTAGTAACCTCAACGCATCTTGGAAAATATTTTGTGTAATGATTGTCACCACAAATAAGACAAGGGTAATGAGGTTTACATTTATATTTATCATCAGTGGTTTGCATTTTGGCTTTATCAGACTGTGGATTATTATTCTTGTATTCCTTATTCTTACCCTTCCCTTTATTCTTATTTTGATTCTTCCCGGTAGGTGTGGATTGAACATAATTAACCTCAGCAGTCTTATCGGTGGAAGGAGTAGGAGTAGGAGTATTTTGTACATTAGAATTATTATATTTGGGATTGGTGTGACCGGCGTGCGCAGATTGGGTCTCAGCATGAAAGGTGCCAATCACACCATCAGCAACATGAGAAGTTGTTGGAGGTGTTGGGGTAGGATTTGTGGAAGGACGAGGAGCGTCAGGGATCAAATCATAAAGTGTTCTCATTTACGAATAAACGAGATCTATATACTAAGCACGACTAATCGTCTTCTCTTCAGTGACAACACCACCCATGGTGACATCATGAGTAGTAGGTCCAATGAGTGATTTGGTAAACCACTCATCCAATAGTTTATCAAGAAGAGGAACTTTGATCAAACGTCTTCTCCTCCTCCACTCATGGATGTGATCAGAAATATGAGTGGATGAGGATTGTTTAAAAGAACTCAAAATTTTGGTTCATGTCTCGTATCAAATTGGCAGTTGGTAATGTGTCAAAAAATCCATGGCTAGGGTGTTAAATTCATTAAATAAACCTCGTGATAACTCGATGTACCATTTTGCTGTTGAACCTGTGAAAGTTCGTTGGAAAATTCGTAATCTGATGAAGTCGTCCATCAAGGAGTTGGATGAACACCATAGATGAAAATTCATAACATTATTATTCAAATCATCTCCTTCTCGACCGTCAAATTTAGGAATGTCGGACGGTAATTTGGTCGGTATGACGGGCCAGTAAGGACAATGTAGAATAGGATCATTCAAAATACTAGACAAATCAGGTAAATCCAAAGTGGCTAGAAAAGGAAACTGTTGGTTCACTTGTGGAAACTGGTAGTTTTGAGGGGCAAGCCCCGTAGGTATACCAGTAGGACCATAAGAAGTCTGCAAATAATTAGACAGTCCTAGAATATTCGTTTGTGGATGATTTGGAGGCATATATCCCACAGGATTGGGTTGATTAGGGATGTTCCCTTGGAAAGGAACATTAGATTGAAAATTTTGACCCCAAGTGAGATTCAAAGAACCTAGATACAATTGACCGAGGTTAGGGGGCACAAAATAATTGACTTGAGGATGTTGCCCCCCAGAAAGTTGTAGATTTCCTTGGAGAGGAAGGTTCCAAGGTTGAGATTGTAACATAGGTACATGTTTTCCATAAATTGGGTTATCGACTCCAACCTAGGGTTGCCCCCCAGGTTGAGTTTTTCCCCCAATCTGAGGTTGTCCCCCAAATTGAGGTTGCCCCCCATCTTGAGGTTGACCTCCAACAGGAATCTGGAAACCAGAAGTGATAGACTGAGTGGTTCCTCCAAGTGGATTAGAGCCACTAGTGTCAAGATGATGAGATCCTCCTAACAAAGGTGGAGGAGGAACTTAAGGCCCTCTGGAGAGAATCTGGGAAGGTGTGGGAACAAACTGACTCGCAATGTTATACCCAGGAGGAACAAAAAGTCCAGAACCTTCGGATGGAACCTGGGTAGGGATAGCAATGGAAGTACTCAGAGGTTTATACCTAGGGGGAAGTGATGGATTTGGTCAAGACGGAAGTGGTGTCCCAATAGGAGCTTGGTTGATGACCACATTCCCGGTAGAAACCATGGTAGCTTGTGGGATCACAATAGAATGGGCCATCTAGAGAGGAAGAATCGAGTGAGAACCAACTAACAATTGGTCTAAAATGGTGGTGATATTACTGGTAGTACCATTGAAATGGTCTAAAGGTACCGTATAGGTAACATATGTCTCAGGAATTTGCGATGCCATAGGTTGATCAGGAATTGCTCCTAGGTTGTCGTAAAGATCACGTACTGTCAAAGGGACGGAACTAGGATTAGAAGTTCCAACAGTGTGAGCTGGTTTCCTAAATGATTCACTGTGAAAAAGTGGATCCTCTACTCCAGATCGTGTGTTAGGTCCAGTAGCTACTTCAGTATTATCAACAACGACAATTTCTTTGGACGAGTTCATCTAAAGCATACATGGATGTCATAGAACACTCAAAGCCGGGTTTGGGGGAAATCGGAATGCTTCTAAGGAATCCAAAACAATTCGAAATCCTTCCAAAGAGCATGTGCTTCCAACTTCAAAAGCTACTTTGTTGTTGACTACTCCCTTGAGAGAGCCTTATGGTGAATGAGGAAGAAAAGGGAGCTAACCTTCTGGATCTTCCGAGGGTAGCCCTTGCATCCTATGTGAACTGTGAAGGCTAATGTTGGTTGAACCAAATAAAGAACGAAAAAAATTTATGGCCAACTAGAGAAAACAAACAACACTCACTAATAAAATCTAGGAATCAAACCAAGCAAACAAACCTTCTTGTTTCTAAGTCACTAGTTGGTGATGAAATCCAACGTCATGAAATCAAGACAAGAAGGGTCTGGGATAAGCGGGTGGAAAAGTTACGTTGACGACCTGCTTAATGGACTTACACCCTAGTGAAATCTCCCACACATAATCGTGGGTATACCCTCCAAGGAGCCCGAGTGAGTTTGGCCAACGTTGATTCCAGGTACTGTGAAGACTTTCCCCTCCACAGTCACTTCATGTAAAGACCCTAAAGAGATAGGTCGCTAAGGTTACCACTTACTCCAATGATGCCTGGGGAAACAGACGACAGTCCGATCCGCATGCAAAGGCAGGGTATCTAGCCCAAAATCAACTCGAAAGGCTTCCACTCATAATTATGGGTATACCTTCAAGTGACCCCCAATAATACACGCAATATCTACACTAAGACCAACAAAGCAGGGTGAGTAACTCTACCAGTCACAATGTGACCTCAGGTTTGACCCTTGTGTGAGAAGGGCTTCCCAGGACAAAATGTAGCAAATGGATTTGAACTCTCCCTATCACAAGATACTATTGTGTGTTTTGATGCTTTGGATATTGTTCCTTACAACTTATTCCAAATCACTATCTTAGCTAATTTTGGTGAAAAATATCCCTAGAAAATAAAAGTTGCTAATAAATTTTAAATTTATGCGGTGTTTTAATGGTTGTTGTTTACTCAAAAGGGAGATGAAAATGAAACGGTTGATGTTGTGACCCTGACGCAATAGAATGAAAAAATAGATGAATGTGAAATTTTTCAATTCAATGAACGATAATTACAGTAGGGAGAAGGTATTCTTTTGAAGTACAAAAAGCTACGAATTGCAATTTCTTAATTCCGAATGAATACAATTCCAAATAATCATGAACTACAAAGATTTCCAATTCTTCTCTTTAACAAATATTTCAAATGTAAAAATTTTCTTAGGAGAGATTACTAAAAAGAATAAATGAATTCAGTTCTTCCTTTTCAAAACAAAATCAGAGAGGTGATGATGAAAGGAAAATGTAATCCAAGAAAATCAAGACATTCTCAACACAATTCCCAAATCAAACTCATAATATAGACAAAAATGAAAAAGACAAGAAAACCTTTTGTCATATCCAAGAAAAAAGGGTTTCTTAATCAACAAACAATCTGGAAAGTAAAATCAATCCAAAACTTGAAACAAACTAAAGACTCGTTGTCAAACAAGCACTCAGATCAAGATCTGAGATTATATCCTTGTGACAATGAGCACAAGCAAAAAATTGCAAAATGCAAAGAAAGGCTTCCAATCACAAGCAAGATTTAAACTCATGAATCAATCAAATACTGGCATAAGAAGTTCACCCCAGGCAACTAAGGAAAATTTGGGTGATAAAAGACAAATTGACTCACTCCACCAAATTCTACAGGAGTCATCGTAGGCCGAGTATGAGACATAGTGCAACGAGTTGAGGTCGTCGCAGGCTACTAGTAGAGCACAGTTGCGACATCATCGCAGTGGATTGAGAAAGAAGGATGCGACATCTGAGGGACGTCGTAGGCTGACAATAGGGTACAGTGCGACGATCTCTATAAATGAAGAAAAAATGGGAGAAAGACAAAAAATCTAAACGAACTTCCAAACCTAGGGAGTCCAAATGGATCACCCACAGACTCAAAGAGTGAATTTAATCAAAAGAAGGAAATCTAAAAGAAAATGGGAAGCAAAAAGTCAAAAGGAAGTTGCATCCCCAGTGGAGTCGCCAACTTTGTTATGGGATTAATCGGTAAATGCAGGCATGAACAGATATCCCTAGATCCACCTAGATCTAGAACAAAACAAAACAGAATATGACACTTTCCCTAATCTCTAACTATTGAGTTTACTAGCTAACAAGAGATAGGAAACATACTATTTAAATGTTGCTTCTTGTTGCCATTGTCATCCTAGCTCCACTCTGGTGCTCCTGTGATATTGAATCTGAAAGGGAACACAATCCAACCAAAGTGAAAGCAATCCAATATACTCGTCAATAACTTATGCATGTGATCAAGGAATCATACAATAAAACAAGACAAGTTTTATGGGAAAGAAACATATCACTGTATTATATTCAAGTGAAAGTGGAGATTACAACCAAAGCCTTGATGTCGCAAGGTCCCCTTTCGATGACCCTTTTCTCTAACACACACACTTGTTCCAATCTTGAATGAAGAAGATACACAACAACTCAATGAGCTGAAATGAGGCTCTCAAGCACGATCTAATGCAGAATTCTCCATACAATCTTAGCCTTGCTTTGCTTACTTGAATTTGGTTAAATTTACTTAACTTTTTCCATGATAGATCCCTCTTTATATAGGGAAAAGATAGATGGTTGAAGAGATTAGGATGATCCCACCAAATTAGAGAAGCAAGTAAGATCCAAACCATTCGAACACCACCTCATCTTCTAGAAGATCCCCTTATAGAACTTTCGTGAAACTAGACCTTTTCTTAGTCTTTTGACATCGCCGCACCCTAGTTGTAGAGCAGCCTGCAGAGACGTCGTAGCCCATCTTTATGGAAGGGGGCGACAATCAGGCATCATCGCACCCTGTGTATAGTGCAGCCCACGACGACCTTCCTTAATAGGGTTTTCGAGAAGAGAAAGTCAGTTACCTTCCTCATGGAGAAAGATTCTTTTTGGGAACATGAACACATGTTTGTCAATGGATCACTAGGGTGACCAAAATAATCTGTAACAGGGGGAGCATCCATTTGCCATTAATGTCAAAGGGGTAGAGTTGCAAATAAGGGGGAAATTATTTCTATTCATGGTGGACTATTTGTTTCGTTGTAGGATTTCCATCAAGGACAAAGGGGGAAATTGTTGGAATTATTGTCATTGATGTCAAAGTATTAATGATGTCATTAATATCATATTGAATCTTTACAAATACACACAAAATTTCAAAGATTGATTTATATATAGGTTTACAAGTATATTAAAAAAAGTGGTGCACATGAAAAATAAAAAAGTGAAATGGTGGTTTCAAACCCATGGGTTTTGAAGGCCATGGTATTTTCCTATGTATTTTCCCATAGTATTTGGAAAAGTGAAATAAAAAAAGGGGAATTAATTATTTAATTAATGGGTGTCGTGTATTTTTGAATTAACATGTCCCTTCATGAAGGGTTATGATAAAGTATAAAAAGAGAAATTATTGAGAGAAAGTGTGTGGGTGAAAATGTAATAACATTTGAAGAAGGGGATGAGCAAAGATTGGATATTATTCCAAAAGGGGAGAGTTGTGAAATCAATTTCAAGTCAGTTTGGCATTTTCGCTATAAATTATTTTCCGGGTCTTTTTAGACTATGAAATTTTGAGGAGATGGAGGTGAGATCTCTAGGTACATGTGGTCAAAATTTTAGATGTTTGTTCGCTATACTTTCTAATATATTCCATGTGGAAGTTAGGGTTTTTGAATGCTCCTAAAACCAGTTTCAAATAGGTAGTTTGGAATTTTCACTATAACTTATTTTCTAGGATGTTTCATATTGTGAATTTTTGAGGAGACAAAGGTGAGATGCCTAAGTACATGTGCTTAAAATTTCAGATGTTTTTTCACTAAACTTTCTGAGATATTCCATGTTGAAGTTAGGGTTCCCGGATGCTCCTAAAATCAGTTTCAAACAGGTCAGTTTGGAATTTTCGCTATAACTTATTTTCTAGGACATTTAAGACCTTGAAGTTTTGAGGAGATGGTGGAGAGATCTCTAAGTAAACATGGTTAAAATTTCAGATGTTGTTTCACTAAACTTTCTTATATATGCTCTGTCGAAGTTAGGGTTTCTGAAAAACACTGAAATTAATTTCAAAGAGGTCAGTTTGACATTTTCGCTCTAACTTCTTTTCTGGGACTTTTCAGACTGCGAAATTTTCAAGGATCTAATAATATATTCAAAAGTATCTTAGATAAAAAAAATTACACTTTTTTTCACTACACCTTCTGAGATATACACTTTGGAATTTAGGGTTTTTGAATGGTCTTGAAATCAATTTCAAACATTTCATCTTGGCATTTTCTCTATAACTTCTCTTCTGGACTTTTTAGACTGTGAAATTTTCATGGATCTGAGGAGACATATCGAAGTACCTCAGGTAAAAATTTCAGAATAATATTTTCAAAAGTGGATATGTGGCATGATGTACAATTTCATTCTTGGGAAGAGGCCAAAAACAACAAGGTTTGGGAAAATTACCATAAATTTCATTTGGAAATTCAAATTTTGGTCAGACCTAGTGAAGGAAGACGTAGAAAGTTGACTCAATGAAGGTAATGTGAATGTTATCATATTTTGAAGAAGTTATATGTACTAAATAAGAAGGTGTAACTTGAAGGTTGGTTTCGTTCAAAGAAAGAGATTGGTGTCTTTTCTAAGTTGGTGCTTAGTAGTGGGGATTGGTGTCTCCAATAGATTGGTGTCTACAAAGATCTATAAGAGTAGGTTGGTGCCTACCATGGTTTGTACCAGTGGAGATTGGTGTCTCTAGTAGATTGGTGTCTATGAAGATATGTAAAAGTAGGTTGGTTCCTACGAGGGTTGTACCAGTGGGGATTGGTGTCTCCAGTAGGTTGATTCCTATAAAGAATTATAAAGAGAAGATTTGTGGTGATTGGTGTCTCTATGTAAATCTTGTGTTCCATGTTCTACAGTTAATAGATCTCATATGTGATTTTTCCCTATGGTTGATGAATGTTTGAAAAAGTAAAAAATTATCTTCTACTTATTCACCCCCCTCACTCTCAGTGTAAGTGTGTGCTCAACAATCAAATATTGGATATCGTCCTCATATGTGAGCCCTTAATTTTGGTAGATATTACGGTTATTAGTTGGATAAACAGAGTTGGCAATTACTATTTGGCTTTAATGTTCATGTATTTATTTCAAATGACTCTTGTTGGTTCTCATTAGTTGGATCTCCTTGAGGGTGTATATATGATTAATGGGTGTATCAACTAGCATTAATGCCTTACCTCCTACTATTTGAGAACGATCTCACTTGCATTTCCTTTAACTAACCTTGTTGAATTTTGTTAGTTATATTTCCTTAAAGATGTTTTTATGATTAATTGAATTAATGCCTTACCCTCACATTTCTTTTAACTAACTTTTTGTTAGTTAGATTTTATTAAGGATTTTATAATGATTAATTGCATTAATGTCTTATCTTATGTGGTTTGAGAATGATTTCAATTACATACATGTATGGAATATAGTTATTGTTTTTCCCTACCAAATTAAGATGTTAAACTTCCAATGTGCAAGGCCACGTCCTAACCTTACATTGCTCGCAAATCTTTTGAACAATCTTCTCTAAGCTTCTGATATGGAAAACCACATTCAGACCTTTCATTATGTATACATCATTTGGATAATCTCATCTACTATCATGTTTATCAATATCAATTTTTTTTGTTTTTAATTATCTTTTTTATTTGACAAATAAAGAACTTTGAAAATTTATACCATTACAATTTTTCAACAAATTAAAAAATAATTTATCAATTTTAAAAATATTTTTAACAAATTTTATTTATTTTTAAACTTTAAAAAACTCCATATAATTTTAGTTGACATGAATATTATACGAGAACTCAAGGACTTCGCTACATGTAAGGACCAACGCATAAAGCAACAAATAAAGTGAATATAAATCATATACATATAAGGTAAAGAAGTTCATAATTGATATTGAAAATAATATCTCAACCTCAACAATACGAGATTATGAAGATGGATAATGATTATAAAGATTGATAATGAAAATCTCTTTAAGTTTTCATGATAATAATGTGGAGTGTACATTGTGATTTAAACACAATTAGGTACAATAGTTATTCCCTTTCAGTTGTTAGTTACGTGATATTATGTGTTTAACACCTTTTTACTACATTTTCACAAACATAATTAGTATTTTAATTGACCATTGTTTTGTTTCCTAGACAATCATCGATGTGCGTACCTTATGATACATATACCATTATGTTGTTCGAAAATATTGCTCAATATCATTAATTTTCGTTAAATGGAAAGCTTTATTAAGAGGATACTTTATTTTCCTTTAATGTAAGATTAAATAAGAATATACGAATATTAAAGAATAAATAAGAATACTCTGATATGTTAATTAGTGGCTCTCACCCACTTAAAATGATTAAGGAGGGTATACTATAATATTTAGTAGATCCAACCATCTAGTTATCCATTAAGATGACAATAGTGGAATGGGCACAAATCCAACCTCTCATCTCAATGCTCATTCATTCTCACTTAAACGTTCCTCTTATAGAATCACCATCCTTAGAATTGGGATGGTTTTTTTTTTAAGGTTATTCCTTTGTTGTAAAGTTATAATAACCAAAGAGAACGTGATATCAAATATTGTCCATCCATATCATCTATATGTGATTTAATTTACAATAAAGTTTTATGGAAAGTTTAAGGAACATGTTAGGATGTTTTTCCTACTTATATGAGAGGAGGAGATTCGGTTTATAACAAGGGTTGATGGGAAATATGGTATGATGTTTTTTACTAATTTTAGTTACCATGGTGAGGTATGGGTTATTAAAATTTAATTTAATGGCCATTCCTTATTTTAGTAATTTATTTTAGTAAAAAGAGTTTAGCGAGGAATTGGGTTGGGTACTTTAATGTAGTTAGTAATGCTATGAACCAATTACTTATATAATATGAAAAATTAGAATATGGACAATGTATACAAAATATGAGCATGAAGCACAACTTCCAAAGTAATAATAGAGATAAGTTACATAGTAAGTCTTTATACTTTAAGAGAGTTTTTTCTAAATTACTCAAGTATATCCATACATCCAAATCATATATATTTCTCTCTATACACACACACATAGATAGATATATTCTCAACCATTACGCATATGGCTCCCCTACTAGGTTGACCCCTATAACATATATATTTAACCCCATTACATATGCATTTAACCCTTAGTAGGATCATAACAAAGTATCCTCCTTCAAAAGTCTTTGTCCTTAAATCTTTGTAGTTAATGGTTTTGTATCCAGGTGGATCTCGATGGTTATCCAACTTCTCCACCGAAACAACGTTTATGAGCTTGTGGTTTTCATAAACCATGATATTCACCATTTTGATGGGGAATGCAATGTAATTCCTACAACGTTAATGCACCAGATCCCATTAGAACTCCGCAATTAAGCATGCTTGGGCTAGAGTAGTACTGGGATGGGTGACCTCCTAGGATGTCGTAGTGTTTTTCATGCCTATGGAATTTTGTAAACTTAGACCAATTTGTCCCATGTGCATCATGAGAATTATTCTCCTCTTACTCTCTCATATATAATCGAGGTGAAGGAGGTCCTTTAAGCATGAAATGGAGTGTGATGTAAAGTTTGTTACAAATGAAGCATAGCCAACATCTCTTTCTCTTCAAAGATAAGCTACCCCATTCTAGCTAGTTTATGTTCTATAGTGTTCTACTATTTTATTCATTAATAGAAGTTGGTTTTCAATGTATTTTTGTGTTTCTACTATATTTTCCTTTGTATCTCATTTCATTCTCAACATAATTCGAATCAGTGGTATCATAGAAATATGCTCCTTGTTATTTCCTGGTGCATGTACCTGATGAGGTCGGGGTATAGAGAGTTGGTTTTCGAGCTAGTTTCACTTGGGGACGACTAATCTTGCCAACCCAGGTGACCTCCCATGGTGGAAGAAAAGAGATATGACAGAGAAGGAGATCCTTTCAAGACATTGCTCGAGGAATCCCTCGCGTGACAAAGGAATGAGATGATGGAAAAATTAGCCCAGATCCTGCGACGACTACCGATGGCAGTTGAGGCATCTTAGACAAGCAACCATTTTGGAGGTATGATGCCCTTCAAGATAAAAGTCAATTTTTATATCCCCTTATTTGAAGGCTAGATAGATGCAGATGCTCTAGAAAAATGGTTGGATCTACTAGAAGGTTATCACTATGTCCAAAAAATCTCCAACACCGAAAAGATCACCTTCACACTCCTTAAATCCCTTCTCCGTGTCATAGATTGGTGGGAAGGTTACTGGGAGAGGTACATTTTGGATGAATCTACGCCATTCGGGAGAGAACCTACCTGGGAAGCCTTTGTGGATGCTCTCAAGGAGGAATTATACCTTGTTGTAAGTTATGATGACCAGTATATGAGATGGATGACTCTACATCAAGAAAGAGACCAGCCAGTGCCAGAGTACACTAACATCTTCCATACCTTATGATCAATTTTGGGGATCAAAGACTCTAAGTGGCACCTGGTTCAGAAGTATTGCGATGGCCTAACAGGTACATCCAAACATAGAAGGATTTCTTGGACATATCCTCACTAGGAGTTTCTTATCAATATGCAGTCAAAATCAAGCAGAAATTCAAGCAGTGGAGTAAGAAGGATTTCAGGTTTGAAAATACATCGTAATAGAATCATGGAAAAGGAAACCCTAACTCATAAAATGAAGGACAAAGTAAGGAGATTCAACCTCAAGAAAATAATTCCAAGAAATCGGCTAAGAAGGGTGATGGGAAGTCTAAGAAAGAAACTGGAAAGTGGTGTGTGTTCCACAAAATACCCTAGCACAACATCGATGAATGTTGCTCGAAACATTTGTTGATAGCCAAGATCAAAGAAAAAGAATCAAAACCTGACTCGAACTTTGATTCAAAGAACAATAAAGGGAAATGGATCATCAATGTAGAACCCACTACTAACAACGCATACACAGCTATATAACCAAAAGAACCAAAGGATCTTGAAGAGGGGGAGCACCTCTTCCACTCGTAGATGTGGGTAAAGGGGACCCCACTCCATTTCATTGTTGACAGCGAGAGTTAGAAGAACCTGATCTCAATCGATGTTTTCAAGAGATTGAAGCTACTAACAATGCCACACCCTAAGCCATACACCATAATATGGTCGATCCAAGGATGAGACATCTGCGTCAGCCAGTAGTGTCACATGTCCTATGGCATCAATCCCTTCAGGGATGAGGTATTCTATGATGTTTCCCCACTTGAATTCTACAATGTTATTTTAGGACAACAATATATGTGGAAACGTCACACTATGTATGAGTCTTGGACCTGCAATGTCATTGTTACTCTGAGAGGTCATCTCTAAAGGGTACCATAGGTAGCTCCAACTATTGCCACTTCATTGATCTCAGAAAAACAATTCTGCAAAGTAATCTCTCAAACCATAAATTTTCCCCTCTTCACGATCCAGTCGGAAGGTGAATAGAAGGTCACTGTGACCACTACAACCTCATCTCAAGACCTTTCTTTCCAGCAGAAGCAGGTCGAAAATATTGTAGAGAGGCACAAATATACTTATGATTCACCTACAGGGGTGCCTCTACACTACCAATTCCTGCATTCAATTGATTTGGTGCCCGACGATCCCTTAACCAATGGTCCAATATATAGACACTCCCTTCCATAGAATGAGATTCTTCCATATCTTCAACATAGCTCTATTGGCCACGACCCTTTCTTGGTGCGCTTAGGGTTCCAACCACTAGCCCCCATTGATATAGCTCTTATTTCTACATCTTCACTGATAGAGTCCCCCCACACTTATACCAAGGCAGATCATACAACCATATTTGTTTAATAGATCATGCGCCTCCACCAATAGGTTCATGACATTCTTCCACAGGGCAATTACAAGCAGTACAACTACTTCAACAAGGAAAGTGACTCACCAAAGTTCAAATTTAGCAAATGTTTCCCCATCTCCCGAGGTAACTTGACGCAATGGGTACCATTGCTTCCTAAGGGGGGAGGATTAATCCAAGTGGATCTCAGTGGCCATCCACCTTCTCCACTAAATCAATGATTCTGAGCATGTGATTTTGATAAACCATGATATTCACCCTTTTGATGGGGAATGTAATGTAATTCCATCTTCATTTTTAATGTAATGTAATTCCTACAACATTAATGAACTCAATCCCTTTAGGACTTCGTAGTTAAGTGTGCTTAGGCTAGAGTAGTACTAGGATGGGTGATAAGGATAATTTTAAGGATCTAATTATCTTAGTGTAGAAACCTTGGAGAATCATACTAATTCTTAAATTCCAACCATAAAACATTTGGTGATATTTTTGTAAAAATATTCAAATTTCTAAGGATTTTATATAGTTTCTATAAAATTGTGGCAATTTTAGAGTAAAATACTTTTATCTTATATAATTTGGGCTAATCATTTTGACAAAAAATGGAAATTGGTGAATCTTCTTTTGGAGAAAACCATGAAAAAATAGCCCATGGGAGAAATTTAGCCCTTAAAATTTTCCTTGATGGGTGACATACTGGGAAGTCCTAGTGTTTTACATGCCTATGACATTTTGTAAACTTATATCAATTAATACCACATGCAGAATGGGAATTATTCTCCTCTCACTCTCTCATATATAATCGAGGTGAAGGGGGTCCTTTAAGAATGCAATGGAGTGTGATGTAAATCTTGTTGTGAATGAAGCATAGCCAACATCTCTTTCTCTTCAAAGATAAGCTACCTCATTCTAGCCAGTTTATGTTATATAGTGTTCTATTATTTTATTCATTAATAGAAGTTGGGTTTCACTGTATTTTTGTGTTTCTTCATATTTTCCTTTGTATCTCATTTTGTTCTCAGCATAATATGGATCAGTTTTACATGTGATGAAGCCAAGTAATAAGATTTTCTTATATTCTTGATATCTTACTATCATTGATTATTATCCATCCATCCATATTCAATTATTTCCAGTACCAATCTTTGATAGATTTTTCTTCTTTCATTCTCTTCATTGTTTATCTTCTCCAATTTGTTGTAGTTGTTAGTATTTGATATTGTCTATTTAATAATGGTTCATTGATGCCTTACTCCATTAATATCATTGATTCTGCCATCTTTTTCCGTGTTAATGTTGACGATCAATCTTCTTATCTTTATTTCCAACTTTCCTGGAAATGAGGGTGTCAGCATGGTTCCACATTTAATAGTTTTCCTTCATTCTACACACCCATATCATCAATCTTATTTTCAAGGATGACATATTCTATCCTATGTGCTTGATGTTTGATTACTCTCACATTTGAGATAATATCATTGTATTTGACATGTACATCCTCAAGATGGATCTCAACTTTTTCAAGTTTATGGTGACCTTCTTGACTATTCTATTCCTTCTCTGTCTAAAGTTGTGATGTGATGCCATGCATAGTATTCTTGCATCCATGTTTAGTTCCAAATTATATTTTAATAAATGTTATGAACCAAATACTCAAATAGAATGATAAACTAGAGTATAAATAATGTACACCAAATATGTGCATGGAGCACAACTCCCAAAGTAATAATAGAGACAAGTTACACAATAACTCCTTATTATACATTAGAAGAAACTCCTCCAAATAACCCAAGTACATCCATATATCTAAATCATGTGTTCATGTGCATAACAATGATTCTATTGACCTCTACATATACATATTACCACCCATTGCATATGTGGCCCTGTTATTAGGCTAACCCCCATTACATATACATTTAACCCCACATGTAACCCTAGTATATCATAACAGGTGCACTAGAAAATAGACCTTGTCCTAGGAAGTAGGCTATAAGGAGACCTTTTATTAGCAAGTAATCTAGAAAGGTCGGTTAGATAACTACTAAATATTGTCATTTTAATGAGGTCTAGAGTTGTTTGAATTGTCTCATGATAAGTGAGTAGGGTAGTGGTTTGTGGATATTTTGATATATTTTTTGGTATGTTCATCATAGAATATTTCCAAACCCAATATGCCCATTACGAGATAGGTGGATTCGAATTCTACATGTCAATATCAACATCAATGACTGTATGAAGAAATACAATGACTTTTTAAACTATGAAGGTTCAAGAACCTCTATACCCTCCCTCTATAAATGGGATTGAATGAGAGAAACCATGTATTTTTTATTAATATCCATTGTCATCTCATTAACACAACTACAGGGTGGTATTTGAACAAGAATTTGTATGACTAAGTGGTGAGTGCTCTATCGAAAATTCTTTTCCTATGCTTAAATTTACATCAAATGCATGTTATTTGCATTATTTGAAATATAATATTTTTTGTTAAATTCTATGTGTTGAATGTTTTATGTTTCATACCAATTAAACAACTTATTCATCACATATCTTTAATTATAAATTTAAACATTCATGGTTGGTTTGCATAAGTACCGTAGGTAATTTATTTGGTAGAGTGGGGAAATTTTTGACAGCTTGTGATAAAAAAAATCGAATAGACATTTTGACATGGGTCCTAAACGTGGGAATTGAGCATGAAACAAATAAATAAAGACATCAAATGCATTATATGAAAGCCAGAAGGATATTATCTTAATTGGACCGATGATTTACGATGTTAACATTATATTTTAAACATTGATACCAACATAACAAGGGACATGTAGTGGAAATCCCTACCATTTATATTTTATGTGTTAGTATTGTATAAGAAATGAATTAAAACAATGTAATCAAGGTTAAGGTTGAGACAGGCACCCTTAATACATGGAAAAATATTGGTCTTCATTGTTATTTTTAGATTCATTGATTATGCATGGTCTAGATT
Organism: Picea engelmannii; assembly: GCA_009831015.1. Lineage (NCBI taxonomy): Eukaryota > Viridiplantae > Streptophyta > Pinopsida > Pinales > Pinaceae > Picea > Picea engelmannii. Next base: position 1,691 of record ML845388.1, on the reverse strand, counting down.
GTGGTTTGGTTTTAGAGTATTTATTGTGTGCTTCACATAGTATGAGAATATATGAAGGCTGGTATATATTGTATCATTATGGTTATTGTGAGGTACAATGTTACCATAAAAAGGAAGAAAAGAGTGGAGTCACCGGTCAATTTTAGGGGGAAATGGAGAAAACTTGGGAGAAGTGAAGAGAAGAAGAAAATAGAAAGTGGGGAAAACCACTAGGTTACATAGGGTTAAGTATGTGACCTAGGGTTGCAGATTAATTACAGTAATTCAATTAGGTCAACAAAAATTGGAAATATTAACAAATTAACAAAAGAAGGTAAGCTAACATGGGTTAATTTACCAATATCCTTTCATGATCTAATTAACCTGATTTTTGAAGATGAAAGAGAGGTGAGAAGGAAGGAACTCTCCCATAAGAATGCTATTATAGGTGTTGAAGTTGCTTGGATTGAAGATGAGAAATTTCACAAGCCTCCAAGAGATCATTTTCTCCACTAGAAAAAACCTACACACATGGCTACACCTTCTTGTAAAATATACTTGATCATAATCTCGAATATAATGAAATAAAGCACCATAGATCTACCATATAAATAATTGAACAATGAAGTGTTGTATGGCGATTCAAGAGTTCCCTAAAAACGGTGTTACATCCTCTCTTTCCCTAGCTATGTTAGAACATCCCTTGAGGATAAAAGTTGAATTTTCCAAGGTGCAGAAGGGGACTAAGCCAATGGAGACACCCAAGGACAAAAAAGAAATCCTTCAAAGGAGAAACCGAACCAAAAGAAAGAGATATTACTTATAAAGGTGGTGGGATAGATATGAAAGGAACAAGCAACCCAAGAGCATGGGGGACGAGTAGGAGAGCTAGATCAATATTTGGTGCTAATATGGTAGTGTACCTACAATATAATTGAAGAATGGGAGAGGGATCCAAGAACCTTTACAAAGATGAGAGAAGTGATATAAACAGCCAAGGAAACCACTTCAAGGAATAAGTGAATGTTAGACTAGTCATTGGACAATTTTTTCATTCAAAAGAGACGTATTATGGGTTTTGACTTAGTATTATTGGTTTCTCGACCCATACCACAATTATTTTCTCTGAAATCCATTCTCTATTTCACACATTGGGATTCATAGATGTAGAATGACCTAAAAAATATGTGTCTCACTTGGCTAATCTGAAATGGATCCATAATAATAGTAGATTCTTCTTGAAAAACATGAGTTAAACAAGTATCAAAAAATCATTAAAAAATCATTGATAAAGACTTGCAAAAGCCATGATTAAGTCTTAATCAAATTTTATTAAGTCATAGATAAAATCCTTTAGAAAAAACCTTCATAGAAAAAATTGAAAACAACAATTTATAGAATCTACAAGAAAAGCATAGGTTGAATTCACAAAGAAAGGAAACCCCACGCTATGCCCTTCACCCCATTGTAAGTATGTAAATTGAAACCCATGATTCATGGCAAATCCCTATACAATTTACAACCAAATACTTTTTATCTCCATTTCCAAAACAAGGACAAAGGACTTCTTAAAGATGTGAAAGCTTTGTACATCCAAATCCTTTTTGTCTCCATGTCCAAAACAAGGACAATAAGTCTTTTTGAAGTTGTGAAGGTTTTGATGTATGTGATTATACATATTAAGATTGTGTTTATTGGCCTACTTTGATAAA